>JABUQX010047547.1:10000-23549 GCA_015478945.1 Trachelipus rathkii | reverse complement strand
TAAACATGTTTTAAAAAAAAATTTATTTGTCACGAGGAAGGCGGTTAAAAAAAAAAAAAAAAAAAAAAAAAAAAAAAAAAATTTACCTATTGTTGAGAAACATGATGATGTCCCGCTCGTTCGGCGTAGTACTGAGTTGCCTGGAGTAGTGTGGTACAGAATATTAAATCAATAACATAAGCAATAGACGGGCATGGGTTTTTTCAGCTAAAATTTTGCACATACATTTTGCTTCCAATTTCGTTCATTTTTTCATCTTTACTATTCTATGAATACTCTACATATGTCCATTAAGGCCTGTCTTCGTTCATCGTTTCTTAGCCAAGTCCACTCAGAAAAGCATTTTCCCTACGGGAGTACCTAACATAAGAAACGAATGCAAATGAAAAAGTTGAAATGCTGGCACGTTGTTTTCTGAAAATCTAGTCTCTAAAGAGGATAAAAATGAGTCAAGATAAGAGACAAGTACAGAACGCTTCTTATATTCTGCAGAAATTTCAGCAGGATGATTTGCTTTATGTTGCTGGGATTGTACTTTTCTGGGTGGTGCCAGTTCTACTTAGAACTCAGCAGTAATAACACTGGTGGATAAGAGCAAATCAGCAATTATATGATCGATAAGCTGTTTTGCAGTGGTCTTTGACAACTTTCAAAATTCTTTGTACATGATCAAAGAACTGCATAAGGTCAATATATTTTTTTTAATAATGTTAGCCTAACTGAAACAAAATATTTGGCTACTACGGAAGAGGTAATAATGGAATTGGGTCTTGTTGCCGAACAGTAAGTATAACAGAAAAGCTGTTTTTCTTGTTTGATTGTTGCCTTCCTTTGACAATTTTTCTAACTCTTCAGCGATTTTTGTCATATTTATATAGCAATACTACGATATTTTTGAGTCCAACTGGTTTCACAAAGTATAGGCAAGTTGGGAATGTATTTTCTTCTTAGGATGGTGTCTCTGAAAAAGTTTGTTTTTTATTGTGGCAATAGTATTTCGAGTTTCCGGAATAAAGTTTAGGTCATTTAATGACCAAATTAAGCCGATTGCTTACGCACAGTGAAAATATAATCCTTTTTTATATTTTATCCGCAGTTTATTTGGAACTCCATGTTCTTTCCCTACCATTGCTGCGCTGCCATCGTACCCCTGAACAACGCATAGACTCGGATTCAAACCTTCTTTTTCTAAAAACAAATAAATCGTTTTGACAATGGTTTTCTAATCCATCCCTTCAAGAACTTCAACCCCCAGAAATTCTTCTCGAACAGTTATTTTTTCAAGATCGAAAAACCTTAATTCTATGGATAATTGTTTATTGCCTAACAAATCCGCAGTTTCATCCGCCAATATGGAAGAAACACCAATTTTTTTTTTATTTTGCATCCGCGGCAATCATGTCTTTTTATGATAATTCCACACAAATTGATAAGTTCATTCTGAATCATCGGCGACGTCCAGACAGCATTCTTCTGTCCTTGAATATGTTCTTGCAGTTCCATATCACCACTTTCTGTTCGAAGTTTAATCAGGTCTTCAAAAAATTCCCTCATGCAGGACTATACCTCTTGAAGGTAAGTCATGGGTTCCCCAGAAAATTATGGTCTTCAAAATTGCTGCAATATTCCTTTTATTTTCTGCAATTGTTTTTTGATGTGCTGTCTGCTGCTGAATATCAACGGGTACGCCATCCGTGATTGACTTAGCAGCTTTGGCAGCCACCAAATGCTATCGACATTCTGAGAGTTCTACCGGAGAATACTGTCAGAAGAAACTAGATGTATAAAAGCACACAGTTAGTTGACCTAAACGAAAACACATTAAAACTCTTTAGAAAAATAAAATGTAAGCTTATAAACGTTAGTAATTAGAAATTACTACTTCATTTTCTATTGATTGGTTTCTTTTTCAGTTTTTTAACTAATAAACCCTTCAAAACGTCGTCTGACAAACATATAAGGTTCAATTTTTTATTTCGCCAAGATTTAGGGGGCAAGTGTCCCCTGCCCCCCTGCATAAGCCTATATATATATATATATATATATAGTATAGCATATATATATATAAAGGTTGTTATATATAGAGTTGAAGAGTAGTTATATTGGTATATATCGCATATATATAGATATAAAAATATATATATATATATATATATATATATATATATATATATATATATATATATATATATATATATATATATATATATATATATACTATAAAGAAAGTATATATATATAGGTTGTCTCTTTATAAATAAAAATATATAAATATTTATAATCACTATAACATAATTCATCACACAATTTATTTTTATTATATATATAGATGTATATAGAATATATATGTTACATAGGTGATGTTGTTATAATTATATATATATATATATATATATATATATATATATATAATATATATATATATATATATAGTATATATATATAATATATATATATATATATATATATATATATATATATATATATATATATATATATATATATATATATATATATACTATTATTACATTATTAATATATATATTATTAGATTGTGTGTCCTTTTTCATCTTATTTATAAAATTTGTCCTTAATTTCAATATTGGAACTGCGTAAGAAATGCCCCTAAAATGTTAGGGGAAAATAAACTCTGCTATAAATCGTCAAGGACAAACAAATTACAAGTAAAAACCTGTCGAATTATAGACAGTGTTGCCAGAATTCAAAATTCTGGTGTTGCTAACATAAAATTTTGAAAGAGAGGAGATTTGATGCATGTGAGCACAAAAAGCAGGGTTAGCACGAAAAAAAAAATCAAATTATTTAAATCAACTGATTTTTTACGTTTTTTTTTTATATATAAAAAAAATCGCTATTGTTTTTATTTTTTATTTTGTTTTTTCGATTTTTTTGATTTTTTTAGACAATTTTTTATATTCTAAATTAATAATTAATCCTAGTTATCACCTAATTAATGATAAGTATATTTCATCTATATAATAAATAAATTCATCAATGTAATTTCAAATCATTTTTAAATTTTATGTGGTCAAATACTGTTCCATAAGCCTATCATTGTTAATTATTATAAAAATCTTTCGTGAATTACTGGTGCTTGGTTTCCCATCAAAATCTAAATTCCGAATATTATTTAGTAAAATGATAGAACTAACTTACACGTTTTAGGATAAAAGAAGATTAATAGCAGTCTTCGATGACTAGAAATGTTTTGTTTTTGAAATAGTCAAATAGTTCAAAAGTATAGCTACTGAATTGAATTAATTGAATTAGAGATAAAATCAATTATACTCAGGTGTATTTATAAAATAAAAATAATACAAAACAATTCATTATTTCGTTGACTACAGGAATTCGGGCTGATTGGCAGCTAAAAGTTGGCTATAGTAGATGGGTTAATCAGGGGTGGCCAACCTCTTGCATGGCACCAAACGGGCACTATTGGATGATTATAAGTGGCGCATTGCTACGGGCTACTTTTTGGGAGATTTTATATTTTAACTGGGCTACGTCAGCTATAATAGCTAAAAAATGATATATAAGTACAATTGTGTATCTACATTAGCCTTACCTGAATTTGTTGTTTTCAAAGAATTTTTGCTCTTTGAATAAGATCTTGATAGCCCTTAGATAACTCAGCCTTGTGGCTTTTGTAACCTAGCACTTAAAAATCTTAGTTAGGGTAAATTGATAAGTGAGTTGAAGGTAAATAGAATAGAGATAGGTTGATAGTAAAAATATTTGAAAAGAAATGAAGAAATAAGACAATTTACCTCTATACCCTTTTACATTTTGATTATTAAAATTTTGATTTCACAAGCACGACTAATTAGGACCACTATTGAATTTGAAGTGAGTCCACAGTTGTGGTAAGACCTTATTGTAATTTTTTAGTGAAATTTAGTGAAAATGAATATCACATGTAGACAAAAATATAAATTCCGCTGAATATAGCTAAAAGTTTCTATATCCTAAAATAAAATACTATATCCTAAAATAAAATACTAAAATAAGCAAAATAGAAGATATATATGTGGAAGTATATAATAGTTTTTATATCCTCCCACTGAAGAGTTGCAATGAAAACCATTGCAATTAAAAGAATTAAAATTTTTACAAATAAGATAAATTCCTGTGAAGGAATTCTTGACACTTGACAGCAGCCTGTCTAAGAGGTCTTTCTTTGACTGGATTGAGCTGAGAATTTTGATTCTGTTGAGAGTCAAGTTGAGGTGAATTTATACCTGAAGTTGAAGGTTGTACATCTACAATAGCAGTATCACTATTACTTTGAATAACTGAATTTGAATTTGAGAGATCAACTTGATTGATCTATATTTTCATTGTTCTGACCATCTGAATTGGAGAAATCACACTTGTTTCCAGCATCAGCTTCTCCACTGGAGACAGAGTGGGTAATAGATAACTCCAATGGGTAGAGATGACAAATAGAATGATGGCAGGTTTGTCCATTTCCCCTTTTTAATAACACACTCCTGATCTTATTGTCATCACTAACAATGATTTCCAGAACTCTGCCCAAAAGCCAGAAGGGTCTAGGCTTGTTAGGTGTGTGAATCAGAACTATATCTCCAACCTTAATTCTGTTGGTCCACTCTGACTGATAGAGATTTCTACTCGTCTGGCGCAAATTTAATAGGTAAGACTCATACCATAATTCCCTGAAAGTCTCCAAAACTCTTCCTTGAGCAGTTAGAGTTATGGCTAAGTCTTGTTGTGAGGGAGGAAGTTTTTTCCATATGGGGGTGGAAACTTCATTGAATATGAGGTTTGAATTGCCATAAGGCTTCAAAAAGGAATTTGGAGCAATAACTTCCAAATCATTATCTGATGACCTATAGGTTAAAGGTCTTGAATTGATAACATTGGTTATATTTGAAATACTTGTTAACAGTTGAAAGTAGGTTAAGGTTGCTTTACCTATAGTTTTATAGAGACATCCCTTAACTGTTCGTATCATTCTCTCCCAAACTGATCCCACTCAACTGGAATAGATTGGAATCTTGTTATGTTTGATGTTATTGATACGCATATGTTCGAAGAACATATCTGAAGACAAAGATTCTAACAGTATATTTCCACCTTGTTTGAAATTCCTGGCATTATCTGAGTATAAGTTGGATGTTATGCCATATATATTTGTGAAACGTTAGAATGAAAGTAAAAAAGATTCAGTGGACATATCTGGAAGGACATCAGCATGAATAGCTCTGATGTTAAGGCAGGTGTAAATTAATAGATACATTTTTTGAAATTCCTTATCATTAATCTTTACAACGAGATGTCCTGTAAAGTCCACGCCAGTATGCTCAAAAGAACGCACAAAATTAACTCTATGATGAGGAAGATTAGTCATTTTTGGATATTTAAAGGGTATACTGTTAAATTTTTTGCATACTATACAGTCTGACAAAACATTCTTTACAGCCTTCCTGGCCTTGGTAATCCAGAAGCCATGAGCTCTGATGAAATTGATAGTGGTTTGAACACCCAAGTGTTGACATCTAGAATGAAAATCTCTTATGATTAATCTAGTGAGATGATGATCCTTGCCAAGAAGAATTGGATTTATCACATCATCATTATATAAAAGTGTCTTGGCAATTCTCCCTTTGGATCGGATGAAGCCTTTATCATCTATGAATAAATTAAGTTGATTAACTAGCAGTGGAATTTCATCCTTTTTAGGATTTTGGAGAAATAATATCTCCTTAGAAAAACAATGCTGCTGCATTATCTTCAACCAATAGAGTTGGGCTTTCTGATCACAATCTTCATCCAGCCCCTTACTCCTGCTAATGAATTTGAATATTTTTGAAGTTACTTTAAAAAGCCTATGCACACTTGAGTAGTCTTTAAAGGGTAACAAAGACTGAGTAACAACCATAGATGTGTGACATTGTAAAGTCTTTTCCTTATTGGCCTCAGACAAACATTTAAGTTTACTAATAGGCCATTGAGATTGATCTAGAAGAATCCAAGAAGGACCCTTTAGCCATAATGGCAATTTTGAAAGAAAAGTAGAGGTTATAACACCTCTGGTAATCAGATCTGCTGGGTTTTCAGCAGTATTGATGTAAGTATAAGAAATGGATACTTTGTACTCTTGCTCAACTTGATTTTTGATTTGATAAATTTCTTTGAGCCTATTATTTACAAAAATATTTTTATTTTTTTGCTCTTCCAGACAGGAGCCATGAAAGAACTATTTGAGCATCTACAAACACCTTTATGCCTTTGAACTGAATATTAGGAAATTTTGATAATATTGCTTTGATACACTTGAAAAATAAGAACACAGACAACAACTCTAAAGAGGGCAAAGCCCTAGATTTGAGAGGGGCCACCTTGGCCTTTGAGAATATTAAATTTGAACCTTGACCTATACTATAAACTGCAAAACCATAACAAGATGTTGAAGCATCACAAAATATGAATAAAGAGTTTGAGGAAGAAGGTGAGAAAGCACACCTTTCAATTTCAATATTATGTAATTTATTTAAATCTGAACATAGAGAAGACCAGGAAACTAAAACATCGGCAAGGACCTTTTCATCCCAATTGAGACCTAATTGCCATAATTTCCTAATTAATAACCGACCTCTTAAAGTTACGGGTAAAAAGATATTTAAAGGATCAAAAACCTTGGACACAGCTGATAACAACAATCTTTTGGTATTTGTATCAGCATTAATCGAAAATTTTGCTAGTTTTAACTTATCTGTAAGAGGATTAAAAAGATATCCAAGAACCTTATCTTCTGGTTCCTGATGCTGAACTATTCTACCCTCTTCTTCCATAATAGTTCTTAATTGATCATTATTAGAGTCCCAACTTCTAAGATGGAAACCACCATCTTCCATTCTTTTGTTGCATTCATGATAAAGTTCCTTTAAATGTTGTGGATCATTACCACTAATAATTAAATTATCAACAAAAAAATTATTCAATAGAATCTGAGTACACGCATCATCCTCATAAGACTGAGCATGATGCTTAATGATATAATTGAGGATGAAAGGTGATGATGTGAAACCAAAAACAATGGTTGAGTATCGATAAGCCTTTAACTGACCATTACTTTTCCAAAAAAAAAGCAAAAGCGATTGCGGTCTTCGATAGATTTTAACTTAATCTGAAGGAAGGCTTGTTTTATATCCGATAGCATAACAAACTGATTTGATCTGAACCGGAATAAATGTCCTAATAAGGAAGACATAAGATCTGGTCCAGTATAGGCTGCCTCATTTAGAGATGGTAAAGAGTTAGTTTTAAGAGAACAGTTAAACACAGGCCTGACCTTTGTTGATACTTGTTCATCAGTTTTGATAACAGGTCTGTGAGGAACCCAAATATAATTTTTATACTCAGAGGGAGATACTTTGAACTCTTCAATAATACCATCAGCTAACTGTTGCTGAAAGACATCATCATAGGCTTTAACTAAATCCTTTCTTTCTAAATTTTCATGAACTCTATTAAGTACTGAAAGAGCAATGTTATAGTTTGATGGCAACAAGGGAAGTTTATTTTCAATCCATGGAAGATCTACCTATATGATATTTTCCGTCTTTGAACTCTACACTACCTTTGAATTTTTCAATCTGTTTCAAATCATCTTCAGATTTATTATTATGCATACCTTCAATACCCAAGGACTCTAATTTGAACATGTTTTCTAATCCTTGCTCTACCTCAGAATTACTTAGTATGTGGCTTAAAGGATTAAAATAAGAATGTATCGGATTTAAGACTGCATTAACCAAAGTATGGTTAACCTGCAAGTGATTTTGATTTTGAACATGAATATGATTTTGATTTTGAACAATTGACGGTGGATTTAAAACTCTTATTTGATTATTGTATATAAAATTAGTAATATTTCCAAATGGAATAATAGAACCATCTCTTAACTTAAAAGCAGATCCACTCATACATTTAATCAATTCTAGTTGAGGGAAATACTCTATTAAATCAATGCCTATTAAGGCATCCAAATCAAAAAATGAGTTATTAGACTCTTTATAGCCAGAATCAGCTAATTTGTAAGATTTATTTTTTAAATTAATTAGAGCCTGATCTACGAACTTAATCTCATAACTTAATTGAAGATCCTCATCAACCAAAAGAGGAAGGGTGAAACAAGAACAGTCTCTTTCAAACTGCGGGTGGTAACACCTAAATAGGTTTTTATATCGTATTGAGTGCTTTGATGATTCTCTACAGATATATTGAGTTTGTCAAGCACTCTTTTAGAAAGGTAGGACCTCTGTGAGCCACAGTCGACTAGGCATCGAACTGAAGCCGAAACTTTACCTCTACCAATCCTTATAGTAATTGATGGCAATAAATATAAATTGTTGGTACTTTGGCTATAGCTAAGGCATACATTTGAGAGAGTGGAACCTTTCCTTTGCTTGCAAAGAGCAGTAATATGACTTCTTTTATTGCAAACTTGGCAACTGAAAGAAAGTTGCTCCTCAAGTCCAGGACACTGATCTGCAGTATGTTTAGTACTTGAACATTTGATGCATAGATTTATTTCATTACACCTTTTAATTCTTAACTCATACGTTTGATAAACATTGCAATTGGTCATCACATGACCTTGGGATGAACAAAACTTACATGATTTTGAAAAACTTTTGATTTTAGAAGTGGAAGAATTAATACTATGAGAAGCTTCATTTCCACTAACTTCATTAGTATGAATTTTGAAATTCTGCAAAGCAGAATTAGAATCAGGCCTATTATTAGATTTTAAGGACTCATTCGTTCTTTGATTTTCATTATTTTTAAATTTAAAATTAGGCTTATCCGAAGTATTTTTAATTTTAAATTTGGAATAAGTATTACGGGGAGGAACTTGATGGAAATTTTGACATTTATTATGATTTGACGTTTTAACAATATTTTTGATAACTTCATTGTAGCTGTTAAATATTTGATTTAAATCAGGGTAATTGGTATTCAACTTGCGAGTAATTTCCTTTACTACCACATTAGGTAATTTTGATAAAACTATGTGGCTAAGTACTACTAATCCAGTAGCCTCCTCAAGATATTTGAGGTTATAACCCTCAAGTTCGTATATTAATGTTCTGATATCATTTAAGTAAACCCTTGTCGCATTATATGTTGGGTCAAATGCAGGTTTTAAAGAAATTATTTTTTAATAATTTCATCAATGAGGAAATTCTCATCTAAAAACTCTTTATCAAGAAGTTCAAGAGCTTTATTATAATTATTATCACTAATAGAAAGATTCTGAATCAGAGAGAATGCATATCCCTTTAATTTATTTTTCAAGCAGTGAAGTTTAATGGATTCACTTAAATTTTTCTGTAAATCTAAGGAACTCTTAAATTTTGAAATGAAAGTTTTATAAGCAAACTTATCAGTTTCATTGCCCTCAAAGAAACCACAATCTATAGCTCTAAGAACAGATTCACTGAAATGAGAGCAAGTATTTTTTGGAGGGGTTGAATTTTGATCCCCTTTAGATTTTAATTCACTTAATTTTGATTTAATCGAGCATTGGTACTGAATCTGACTACACAACTCCTTATTATGAAACTCAGGAATGAGGGAGTCAACTTCATTATCATTATATATTTTTATTATATTTGTATCCTTTTGTTTAATATCTTTTAACAAGGACTCTACTTCCTCCACAAGATCTTTTACATAAACTGCATCTTTATCTTTATTATTATCTGTAGGCCTACTCTTTATCTGACTAAGATAAATATCTACTTGTGCCTTGAGGGATGAAATGGCTTGAACTATAGGCTTAGATTTTTTATTAACTCTATCAAGAAGGGCTTGTATCTCTGGGTCAGACATTTTCGCTGAAATTTGGCTAGAATGACTCAAGGACAAATGAAACCTTGAAGAAAGATGAAAATGAAAGATGGCCTACCACCAGGCCAAACTATTTGATTTGAATTTTGAAAAGGTCTATAAGACCATTTTCGCTGAAATTTGGCTAGAATGACCCAAGGACTAATGACTAATGAAACCTTGAAGAAAGATGAAATAATGAAAGATAGCCCACCACCAGGCCAAATTATTTGATTTGAATTTTGAAAAGGTTTAGAAGACCACAAAAACAAACAAAATTTGAGGTTGAAAATGACCTAGGCCTAGGCCAAAGTTTGACCTTGAATTTTTTAGGAAATCACTGTAATGGAATGGTTAGGCAATGATGCATTGCTTATCTAACTCTCATACCAAATTTTGAATTAAATACACTAGGACTAACTAAACTTAGAACAAAAACGCCAATAGGCTAGTCTCGATAGGCCTATGTGGCTTCTACCGTCTATAATATTTTCATATGTTCAAATAAACTTTAATTTTAAATTGATTTTGTACTAAGTAATAATACACAAAATATTGAAACTGCTATAAGCCTCGGAGTTGGCTAGATTATAATTTGCAATCGAAAGGCACGAGTTATCAAGAACTTGCAACAAACCCGTTCGTTGAGACCAATATAGATTACACAATATACGAAAAATAAAATTACGAAAAATATAAAATTAATGAAGAATAAGAGCTATAATAATTAAAAAATGATATATAAGTACAATTGTGTATCTACATTAGCCTTACCTGAATTTGTTGGTTTCAAAGAATTTTTGCTCTTTGAATAAGATCTTGATAGCCCTTAGATAACTCAGCCTTGTGGCTTTTGTAACCTAGCACTTAAAAATCTTAGTTAGGGTAAATTGATAAGTGAGTTGAAGGTAAATAGAATAGAGATAGGTTGATAGTAAAAATATTTGAAAAGAAATGAAGAATTTTACCTCTATACCCTTTACATTTTGTTAAAATTTTGATTTCACAAGCATGACTAATTAGGACCACTATTGAATTTGAAGTGAGTCCACAGTTGTGGTAAGACCTTATTGTAATTTTTTAGTGAAATTTAGTGAAAATGAATATCACATGTAGACAAAAATATAAATTCCGCTAAATAATAAATAAAAGATACTGTATATAGCTAATAGTTTTTATATCCTAAAATAAAATACTAAAATGAGCAAAATAGAAGATATATATGAGGAAATATATAATAGTTTTTATGCAGCCTATTTCTTACGAATTTATTTAATGAAAACTAAAAATTCATTTTATTTCCAGAAATTTGTTAAATCTAGCAAGATATAAAGAAGTATGTAACAAATATCGTAATGTTTATGCATTTTTTTGTAGCGTCGACTCTCATATTCAATATATTTTCCGGCCAAAATTCATATTTGAAACATGATTTTAAATTACCTTGTGATAAAACATCGTCAATGATCATCAGTTGAAATTTTGTGTTTATCAGTGATAGTGAGGCAGTGTTCTCTCATATTTCTTAAATTATTTGCTTTTTATTTTTTTCATAAGTGAGCATATTAGAAATTAGTGCCGTATTTTTTAAATCAAAGAATTCTAAAAATATAATTAATAAAGTACATATGTTGTGATTTATTTATTTATATGCAAAAGTATATGTATATATATATATATATATATATATATATATATATATATATATATATATATATATAAAAAATTATATATATATATATATATATATATATATATATATATATATATATATATATATATATATATATATATATATATATATATATATATATATATATATGGACATTTATAAGCAGTTGACTCCGTTAATATTAGGTTAGGTTAATTTAGGTTAAGTTTGGTTAGGTTAGGTTAGGTTACCCAAAAATTTAATGTATTTTACCCTAAAATTATTAAAATAACGATACATTAATTATTGATTTTCGCTCCTGGAGTCAACTGCTTATAAATAGCCTTATATATATATATATATATATATATATATATATATATATATATATATATATATATATATATATATATATATATATATATATATATATATATATATATATATATATATATATATATATATATTATTATATATATATATATATATATTTATATATATAGATATAGTTATATATATATATATAGATATATATATATATATATATATATATATATATATATATATATATATATATATATTTATATAGCAGATATATATATATATAGTATATATATATATATATATATATATATATATATATATATATATATATATATATATATATATATATATGGCGCATCTGGAACTCGTCTGTGAAAAAAATTTTGACGCGTATGGTATGCAAAAGTAAGTTACTACCCTGTACAGTATTATATGTTTAACAACAAAGGACCCATCGTAAATGTCAGTAACGCTGGAGGGGAAAGGGGAGTCGTTGAAAGTATTATGAATAGTTAAAAGGGGAAGAGATGAGGGGGGGGGGTCTAATTTTTGGCTGCACGGGACTCTTGAAAGTGAGATTTTTTTTAAGCTTACATATTTTATTTCAAATTTTTGAAATTAAAGGGAATGCGTTATTTATCAGTGCTACGTAATTATCAATGTATAGGATGTAGGGGGGGATACGTTAATATGGAAATGGGTGGGGTGGGAGGAGTGAAAAAAGTTGTGGAATATGTCCTTAAATATTTTTACACTGACCCCAACTTCCCCCTTCTCTAGCTGGTATGACTTATGATTACGTCATTTGATGGTCTTTTTAAAGATATTGGATTTCCTATAGAAAAAAAATATTATATTATTTTTCCATCCTTTCTATCAGGCTTACGCAGATTGTTTACTATTTAAATATATTAAGATGTATTGAATAACCATCAAAATTTTAATATAAATTTAGAGTTTGGGAATCACCGAGTAGATGAAGAGAGGAAGAGAGAAGAGAACCTTGAAGAACACCACAATTAACAGAATATAAAAGGACACTCCATCAGCTACTGCAGAAGTGGAATGAATTGAAAGAACCTCAGAAGTGATAAGCATAGTGGAGGAGGAAGGAATGATAGACTTTTACCACAGTATAAACGTACAGTAGGTCAGATAGATAAGAATATTGTCGGGCAATTTTCTGATATGCCCTTTTAGAATTGAAAATAAATTCATGTTTTCAAAAGAAAGTCCTCACCTTGATTTACCTACGTTGAAATGTAAGCAATGTTGTGATTGGTTAATAACTAACAAACATCTTATCTCCTTCATAAATGGCAGCCTCCTCTTTATAGGTTTTTGAAACGTAATTAAATAATTTTTTTAAAAATTTAAGGCATTTTCCTTCCTTCCAAAATTTTTTGACAACGAAAATACTAAAATATTTGCTTATAAAAATACACTTTTTTTTATATACGAAGTTGTTTTACTTTTTGGCGGCAAATTTTATCTCAAAATAGTAAACTCACACACACACAGAAGATGGTCCGAAAATTATAACAATGGATTGAAGCAGGATAATTTTAATTATATCTATACTATGATCTTACACAACTGTTAAAAATACCGTAACCAGTCAAAAGCTTTATGATGTTTTAAGCGTCACTACACATGTTTTCTTATAACTCATAAGAAGGCCACAAAGCTAGA
>JABUQX010047546.1:0-18447 GCA_015478945.1 Trachelipus rathkii | reverse complement strand
CTGAATGGTTCGGCCTTTACCTCTCCTTGATCGATATGAGAGGAATCCAACTAGAAAACTTTGAAAATTGCATTGAAATCCCAATAAATAGATAGACAACTCACCACTATCACCCACCACAACAAAACCATAAGAACCATGATGAGAGAAATATAAACAGTCTCGTAAGAAGAAGAAGCCACCTCACAAATCAAAAAGCGCCGAACCAAATCTGTTTTGGGTTATGCAAAACAGTTAGCAGAAGCACAAAGATTGTTGTCTCCACGTAGAAGAAGAAAAGATTTTTAGGCCACAAACATAAAACCTCCGCTTAGGACGATCCTCCCGCGCACCTTTTGAAACGTTCGCCAGCAGCTATTCAGTGTTCTAAACTAGACTCATATCTCCATCCTCTCAGACGACTACTTACTAGAATACGTTATAGCCTGGGTAGCTTAAAACGAGTTTAGAGAATGTATCTTATTATCTGAGTCTCAAACAATAAGCAAAAAGCGTCTAGGGCTTAGAGTCTAGACGAATAAGATAAAATTCGGCTGAATTCAGAGTTCAGCACATGTAATTCACGCGATGATCAAGTACAAAGTCTAGTGTAAAACAGACGCGTGCTTACAATCAATGTTGAGAGATATCTGTAGCTCAGCAAAAAGAAAAAAAAGTAATCAGAAAGACACTAATTAAGATTTCTGATAAAACTTCAACAATATTAGCAATTTTAAATTAAAGCAATAAATTCTATTAATTTTGAACCAAGTTATAAATTTAACAAAAAACGTAACGAATAGCTAAACATACACACTCACGACTCAAACAAACTACAATCCCATTAGAATATAATATTACACTACGTACACTAAGATAAAAAAATATGAAATAAAAAAAACTAACGAACACAGAAATACGCAAATTTCAGAATATATAGGGAATTTACAATGAAAATTTAGAGGATATAAATTAAAATGAATTACAGAAAATAGAAATTAAAAAAAAAAAAAAACAAACTACCTTAAATTATAAACTCACAATTCCACGAATATTAAAGAACAATAGCTAAAAATAACAATACTATCATAATTTGTAAAATACGAAAAACAACACTCGAGGGAATCTTGGGCTAAAAATGCCTAACTACCGCAAGTTATAATTGATAAAACACTAAATAAAAAAAATATTATTAATAAAAAAAACACGCACCACACACACACACTTATAACTAAACAGAAACACTACATAACAATAAATAAAAAGCAAATAAAAATCTTTCACCGATTATAAAAATATATATATTCTATATAATATATACCATATATATCATCATATATACTAATATACTATATTAATATATATATATATATATATAATATATATATATATATATATATATTATAATATATTATATATATTATATATATATATACTATACATAATATCTATAATATAATACTATATATATATATATAATATATAATATATATATATATATATATATATATATATATACTATATATATAATACAATAAACGATACCTACTAATATATATATATAAATACTATAAATATACATACTATCATATATATACATAAATATACTACGATATATATATATATACAATAAATAATAATACATAAGAATTGAAAAAATATATACTTGTAATAATAAATATGATAACACCAAAATTCCCACTACCATAATATAAAAGGGGAATATAATAATTATCTGTTATCTATTAATTATTATTAATTATTATTATTATTAATTATTAATTATAATCTATTATTTATTAATTATTATCTATTATATTATTATTTATTATTTATTATTATTATTATTATTATCTATTATTATTATTAGAATTTACTTATTTATTATTATTATTTAATATTAATTATTATTATTAATTATATTATTATCTATATATTATTAATTATAAATATGACTACTATTACTATTGTCAAGTTGGTATAATAATATATATCACCAATTCATCTCATTATTAATATCTTAACCATTCATCCTATTCTTATATTCACTTCAATCTATTCATTATTATTATTATTAGTTATTATCAATATTATTATTTTAGAGAATTATTATTCATTATTCATTATATATTAATTATAATCTATTATAATTATTTATTAAATATATACTAATATAATTGTATAATTATTATTACATAATTATTATTAAATAATATTATCTATATATTATAATTACATCACATTATCTACATTAAATCTAGTATTATTATTATAATATTATTCAATATATATCATTATAATTATTCATTATAATATTATTATATTATTAATTATTATTATTATTATTATTATTATTATTATTATTATTATTATTATTATTATTATTATTATTATTATTATTATTATTATTATTATTATTATTTTATTATCTATTGTTCATTATTATTATTATTATTATTATTATTATTATTATCCATTCATCTTTTTTATTATCTTTAATATTATTATTATTCATTTTATTATTATTTATTATTATTATATTATTATTATTATTATTATTATATTATTATTATTATTATTATCTATTATTATATTAATTATTAAATTATTATTATTATTATTATTGTTGTTGTTATGTTAGAAATTATCTAAGTACATCACAATAAAATAAAACCCTTTTTCTTTGCATTCTCTTCTCCTTCATTTTCTAACTTTGCACCTTACTACGGTCAGGAATTCAAAAACGTAGGTAGGAAAAGAGAGCACCGTTTAAATTCATTTTATACAATGAAAACATAGTCCCACGAAATCATTTTCTATTTCAGTTTCTTTTCTGCACACATTAATTATTTAAGCTAATTCAGAGTTTATATTGGGAGAGCAACATCCCTCATGAGAAAGAGAGAATCCCTTATTATTTGTTCGATTTCCAGTTTAATACAATCGGAAAGTTTTTCTATTAAAGAATGCATTTTCAAACGCCGGTTTTATGCTCTCTCTATGTCTTTTCATTATTCCAATGGGAATACCGAGTTCCTGATCTTAAATTCCCAATTGAAATGTGAATTCCATATTGCTTTCTTATGCATGTAGAATATCTGGGGAAGATTTTGACACTTATATGAAAGTTTATAATGCTTTAGCATTTTTCTCCCTTATGAATAAATAGGAATAAACACAGGAATAATCATATATATATAATATATATATCCTCTTACTTAGTGGTAAGACAATAAATAATCATATATAGATATATATAATTAATATATATATATATATATATATATATTATATATATAACCAATAAACTAAAGTTGGCAGGGGATTTGAAGCAACATATCAGTAACCGTATGTTTATATACATATAATATATATTATTATATACATATATATCACATATACTATATTATATATTATATCATATATATAATATTAATATATATAATAATATTATATATATAACATATATATTTAATATATATAATCATATACTAATATATATATTCCAATATAATGTAAATATATTATATATATATATATTACTATATAATATATACTATATATATATATATATATATATATATATATATTTAATATATAAATCAATATATAATATATACTATCCATATAATATATAATATATATCCTTTACTTAGTTGTAAAGACAATAAAAAGAAAGATGGTTCATATTAAACAATTAACCACTGCATTTTATCAAAATAATCCATAAAAACTGATCTAAGTAGACATAACTCACCAATCCAGACCCGTTGATAAGGCCATAAACCTATATATGTCAGCCCTGCACATTAAGTCCAAGCTTACCAAAGTATCCGTCTCGCTTACCCCCTTCCTATACATCATACTACTCTCCTCTCTCTCTCTACTCTTCTCTCTCTCTCTCACACAGTCTCATCCTCTCTCACTCTCTCTCTCTACACTCTCTCTCTCTCCTCTCCGATCTTCATACTACTTCTCATCATCACCTCTCTCATACTCTCTTACTCATCTGACACCACCTTGCCATCAAGCATCACTATATACAATTTCGGAAAAGACCCATTTACTAAATCTCCAGTACAGAAACAGAACTATCGTCAGTAAAACAGTATTTTAAAACAACCTATAGTATAATAGATCATACATGTAAAAGGAATCGCCAATACGACGCAACTCAACAACCAGTTTCCCCACCCAAAACGTACCGGAAACGCAACATCCCAGGAGGGTCGTTGTAGCAATAACCAAATCCCATACACTGCACCGCACCCATCGTCAGAGTTGGTGAGCCCTACTCTGTTGCATGCTTGGCTCTTCAGTTCATATGCCTCAAAAGTGCATCACCCCCCCGGTATTATACCGCCTCATCATGTAGAAGCAAAGTTAATAATCTATTACCACCCTCTTACTAATGTTTACTAACACCACCCATCTATATAATTCCATAATAAAAATTAATAAACATATTCATCTATTATTGAGAAATAAAAACCAAAATTCATCCTATTTATATCATAATCTATGTATCACACTCAAATATCTCACTTCCTATTTTATAATTAATTATTATTATTATTATTATTATTAACTTATTATGATTAAATGTTATTATTATTATTATTATAATTCATTATTATTATTATTATTTAGTATTTAATTAAATTAATTATTAATCTATTTATTATACTTATTATTACTTATTATTATTATTATTAAACAGAGAGCATGTGCACTGATTGTAAGTTCGATAAGCGTATTGATTTAAAATTTCTTGGACAAACCTGCAGATAAAAATTTGTGAAACAAACTTGCAGCAAGTTTTTACAGTTACTTCAACAATTATAGATAAGCTTTCATTTAAATTGACTAGGCAACTTTGCTAAAACAGGATTGTGGCAACTTGAGAAAAGAAACTTGTAACAAACTCATGCAGCTAGGCTTTCATATTTACTTCAAATTTGATAAGCTTTGATTTAAAATTGCCTGGGCAAACTTTCTATAAAAATTGCTGCAAATTTTCAGCACGGTTGACACACAGTTACAGACACGCGCACACACACATACATACACACACACACAACACACACATATATAATATAATATATATATTTATATATATATATATTATATAATATATATATATATATTATATAAATTTATTATATATATACTATATATATATATACCTAATACTATTTCTAATTTAATATATATTATATATATAATATATAATACTATATATTAATATAATTTATATTTTTTAAATACTATTAAATTTTCTATTTTAAAATGATATATTTATACTGTATAATATATATATATATATATATATATATATTATATACTCATATATATATAATATAATATATATAATATATATATAATATACATAATATAGATATATATAATAATATAATATATAATATATATATAAATATATAATCATATATTAATAATATATATATATATATATATATATAATATACTATAATATATATATTATATATATATATATATTTATCATCTATATAATATCATATATATATATATATAAATATATATATATATAATATTATTATATAATATAATACTATACTAATATATATATCTTCATATATATAATAATAATAAATATAAACTATATGTAAAATATAAAAAAAAATTCTATCTGTAAATATATACAATAAATATATATATATATATATATATATATATATATATATATATATATATATATATATATATATTATATATATATATATATATGCGTATGTGTGTGTGTTGGCGCGTGCAACTTACACCAACAAAAACTTAATTTATGTGCATTTCCACTGGTTTGGTCTTCAATTACTTTTACCAAATAGATACTAATTTTTACACCCAATCGTTATTTTAAATAAATATCAATCTAAAAAGGTTATCAATGTCAATTTGTTTTTTTCATGGGTATAATATAATATAATTCTTATAAATCTTTTTAATCAATAAAATAATTTACTCTATTGAAGAAAAATATCAATATAATAGAATAACTAACTCTATTTAAGAAAATATGGATAAAATACAACCATTAGAAATACTAAGAACTTAAATTTTATTTTCCTCGCTGGAGTAAAACTCTTGATTGATGACACTTAGACGGTTGGTATATAAATCTTCCTTTGGAGTTTGTATATCCGGTTTGAAACGGGTGACTCGATGTTGGTAAAAAATCTTCCTTTGGAGTTTGTATATCCGGTTTGAAACGGGTGACTCGATGTTGATATATAAATCTTTCCTTTTGAGTTTGTATATCCATTTTGAAACGGGTGACTTAATGTTGGTATATAAATCTTCCTTTGGAGTTTTGATATCCGGTTTGAAACGGGTGACTCGATGTTGGTGTTTAAATCTTCCTTTGGGGTTTGTATATCCGGTTTGAAACGGGTGACTCGATGTTGGTTTATAAATCTTCCTTTGGGGTTTGTATATCCGGTTTGAAACGGGTGACTCGATGTTGGAATATAAATCTTCCTTTGGAGTTTGTATATCCGGTTTGAAAAGGGTGACTCCATGTTGGTATATAAATCTTCCTTTGAAGTTTGTATATTCGGTTTGAAACGGGTGACTCGATGTTGGCATATAAATCTTCCTTTGGAGTTTGTATATCCGGTTTGAAACGGGTGACTCGATGTTGGTTTATAAATCTTCCTTTGGAGTTTGTATATTCGGTTTGAAACGGGTGACTCAATGTTGGTATATAAATCTTCCTTTGGAGTTTGTATATCCGGTTTGAAACGGGTGACTCGATGTTGGGATATAAATCTTCCTTTGGGGTTTGTATATCCGGTTTGAAACGGGTGACTCGATGTTAGTTTATAAATCTTCCTTTGGAGTTTGTATATCCGGTTTGAAACGGGTGACTCGATGTTGGTATATAAATCTTCCTTTGAAGTTTGTATATTCGGTTTGAAATGGGTGACTCGATGTTGGCATATAAATCTTCCTTTGGAGTTTGTATATCCGGTTTGAAACGGGTGACTCGATGTTGGTTTATAAATCTTCCTTTGGATTTTCTATATCCGATTTGAAACGGGTGACTCGATGTTGATATATAAATCTTCCTTTGGAGTTTGTATACAATCACTTGAATTGCGAAATGTTCTGACCGCACCGCTATCAGCAAACATTCAAATTCGCGAGTTGGAAGTTTGAGGAAAAATAGCCCTTTATTAAATTCAACAAACAATCATCATCAAAATTACTGCAAATTACTCAAAAATGGCTAACATACAAAATCTATTACCATTAACAAGTCTTTACACCAAAATATCAAATTTTATCAACATCCTTTTATATTAAAAGTGCTTATCAAGCAATTTATTGTCGAAAGTACTATCAGAAGGGCTTATTCTTAAATTACAGATATTTCAACCAGTTTCATCAGAAGATATATTTTACTATTACCTTTCAGAAAAAAAGTTCTCACTAAAGCACGACTAACTAGATTTTTCTTATACAATCCTATCAAAAACAAAAGATTATCTAGGCTTACCTAGATTTATCCCTCATACCATGGCAATCAAAACCAACAGAATTTCAAGCTGCATGCATTTTACATATACTTTTTCAAACAAAAGGTCCAAGTGACTAAAGATCTTTACTCCCGAAAAACTACATTTCAACAGAAATTGGTCTACTTAAGTAGTTGGTTCAGGACTACCTACATAATATATAATATATATACTATATTAACTAGTTATCCATAGTAATATAACCATAATTAAACCCCTATATGAATATATATACTATATAAAAACCCCTGGTTATTACTAAAATAAATAATCACTACTACTATATAACCTGATCCCCAATGTTAATATATTATCAACCCTAATACCCTCCCATTATCAAAAATAAAAGTAACTCCTACCAAACTAACTCTACCAACTACCTACTAATCACCTATAATACTCAAACTCAAATCAATCACAATCAAAATATAGATATATATATATCACTATATTAATATAATATATCATATTAACATTTTATTATATATTAATTATTATTCATTATTATTATTATTGATTGATTAAATTATTAGTATATTAATAATAAAATATAATATTAATAATAATAATAACTAAATTAGAATAATTATTATTTCATTATTTATTATTATTATTATTTTATTATTATATTGATTAATAATATTATAACTAATAATAATATAATAATAATAATAAATATAATAATAATAATAATAATTAATAATAATAATAATAATTAATAAAATAAATAATAATATAAATAATAATAATAATAATAATTGTAAGTAGTAGTAGTAGTTAGTTAGTATAGTGTAGTAGTAGTAGTAGTAGTAGGTTAGTATGTAAGTAAGTGAGTAGTAGTTAGTATAGTCAGTAGTATTTGGTTACAAGTATCAATGGCTTGTCTTGAAATTCTGGTCACGAACCAAATATTCATCTATTCTCGGTATTCAGTTTTAGTTCGTAGCGCTAACCACGGATCTACAATACGAGTACAAAAAACGTACCCCCAATGAAATGCATTGGATAGCGAAAACTTATAACTGTGAAAATTACTTGAAAGTGATTTGCAACTGATTTATGCACCTCATCTGCAATGGTATATAAGATATATAAAATATATATATATAATAATTATATAGTTATAATATATATAATATAAATATATATATATACTATATATATATATATAATATTATATATATATATATATATATAATATATATATAGATTATATCTATACCTATATATATTTATACTATATACTATATATATTATATATATTATATATATATATATATATTAAGTATTGTATAAATATAATATATATATAAACTATATTCTAATATTAATAGTATTTAAAATATATATTATATATCTTGTTATAGTATAATAATATATACTAGTATATTATAATATATATATATATATAGATATACTATATACTATATATATAATATATCATATACATATCCAATATTACGGTATATATATATAACAAACACCAACAACCGGATAATATATTATATATCATATAATTAATACTAAACTATACTATACCTAATCATCCTATATCTATTATTATTTTTTTTAAGAAACATATTTATCTAAATTTAAATTTTTTTTCTTTAATAAAATAAAAAATGTCAATTTTTATATAGCCAGATCAGCTTGTTTTAGCATATTTTTATATCAAAATACTGCTGACATATATGGCCTCGTTTAGAAGTGGAATTTAATTGCATCGATCGAAAAAAATCAATAATTAAACATTGATATTGAAGTCAAAAATTATTTAAGAAATGACATTAAAATTACAAAATATTTTGGGTAAAAAGGTAACAACCTAACCCAACCTAACCTCAACTTAAACCTTAACGCCTAACAAACTCATTAACCATAATAATAACACTAACACTAATATCACACCCGGCAGTCAACCTTAAATATAAGGCAAATAGAGAAAAAAAAACATCCTCAAAAAAACATCCCTCCTTTATCTTTATATATCATTGGACTTATAAATACATTAACAAAAACCAACTATATATATAATAAACCCCATTGCATTATATTATTCATACTCTTTAATAGCCAAATATCATCTTTATAAAAATAATATATATATATATATATATATATACTAATATATATTGTGAATGTAATTAAAGATATAAATCAATATTATATATAAAAAAATTCCAAAGAAATAGATGTTCTGCAACTCATTGTGTGCCTGTGTTGCGTTGTTCCTGTGAGTGATGTAAAAGTAGGCTGTCGTGTGGAAAAGTCTCTGTAGTGTTATGTGTTTATGTTTAGAGTTACGGATAGATAAGAGAAAATTATACCATATCCAAGCATCTCCTCTCCAACAGACGGTAAAATGATCAGGGCGTAAGCAAGATATAAAACGAGTCCTATGAAAAAACATTAGTAACATATCAACAAAGCATTATATTTAGATTCCTTGCTGGAGCAATGTTATAAGATACAATAAATTTTTTTATTAATTTCTCTTATTATTAAGACTTTCTTCAGTTTTCGTATCTTGCATAACAATGGAAAAATAAAATTAAAAAAAAACATTAAATATTATATGTACAAGATGAAATTTTTTTTTTGTTATGTTTTATAATGTGTAATAAAGTTTTGTTTATGGGCCTATAAAGTTAATTATTATATGTTTAGCAAGCCTCTTGAAAGCCTCTATCATTATTCAGCAATAATTAAATTAAGCGCGTATTGTTGGCTTTTGATCTTATTCTCTAAAGCTCATTTGTTCCTAACGTTTTTGCAAAAAGTGTTGAATTTTACTTTGAAGAAATTTTTTGTAATTTTAAACAATAATTATAAATAATTAGACATTTGAACAGTTTTGATACGTCTTCTGCAATTATATTATTTTCGTGATTACATCATAAATTGCTTATAATTATATTATTAAGGGTTCTTATAATTTTTTAATGAAATTATAATTTATTTTCTTAATTTAGGAAAATTAATTATAATTTTATAAATTAAGAGTTTTTACAAATTTACTTTCGTTATTTAATTAGCTTGTTTCTAGGATTTTATTTAATTTATTTTATTTTATTTATTCTCATAACTAAAATTATTAATTATTATTTAAATTAAGATATTTTATTATTTTTAATATTTATTATTTTTTCTAAAGATTCCAACAATCTTTTTAGCAAGTTTGCCCAGGCAATTTTAAATGAAAGCTTATCAAATTTGAAGAAAATGTAAAAGCTTGCAGCAAGTTTGTTACAAGTTTTTTTTCTCAAGTTTGACCAAGAAATTTTATATCAAAGCTTACCAAAATGACTTACACTGGTGCTTCTGCGTCTGGGTAATAATAATAATAATAATAAATAATAATAAAAACAATAATAATAATAATAATAATAATGATAATAATAATAATAATAATAATAAAAAGGAAAAATAATAAAATAATAATAATATAATAATAATAATAATAATAATAATAATAATAATAATAATAATAATAATAATAATAATAAATAATTGTGGAAAAATTCTGGAAATTTTAATTTTTTATAATTATAATTTATAATAAATTTTTTTATTATTTTTACTTTCTCTTTTAATTATATTTGTTTACAAATTATTATTAATTAATATAAAAATTATTAGTTTCATCTAGTTCTGAATTATCAGAAAATTATCAAAAAAAATTTATAATCCTATTTTGTTAAATTATTATATACTTATAATTTAAAGTAATTATGTTTCATTTTAAATTTCATTTTATTAATAGATTAAAAAATTAAATGTAAATAAAATAAATTATTTTTATTATGTTCTGCTATATTTTTAATTTCCGTTATTCATATGTTATGTATGTTCAGTTTCTTTTTTAATTTTATTTATTTATATTTCTTTTTATTATTTTTTTTATATTCATAAAAAAATAGGCACGGGAATTAATTATAGGCTTATAACTCCTGTAATCTAACTTTTCAATTATTGCATTATTATTATCTAATTATTATAGTATTAATTATTAATTATTATTATTATCCATATATTAATTATTATTATTATTATATATTTATTAATTTCATTATTATATATATATTTATTATATTATAATATTATAATAATATTATTTATTATTGTAATTATTATTGTAATTATTATTGTAATTATTATTATAATTATTATTATTATTATTATTATTATTATTATTATTATTATTATTATTATTATTATTATTATTATTATTATTATTATTATTATTATTATTATTATTATTATTTTATTATTATTATTATTATTAATGTTATTGTTTTTTTTTATTATTGTTATTTATTATATTATTATTATTAATTATTATTATTATTCATTATTAATTCATTATTGATTATTATCTATAATTATTATTATCTATTATTAGTAAGTCAGTAGTAGTAGTCATAGTCAGTCAGTACGTAAGTTGAGTAAGATAGTAGTAGTAGAGTAAGTCAGTAGTAGCTTAGCAGTATGTTACTAAATAATGTGTATAATCTAACTTTTCCTAATTTTATATCTATTATTCATATTATATATTATTATTATTATTATTTATATTATTATTATTATTATTATTCATTATTATTATATTATCAGTAATTATTATATTATATTCATTTTTTATTATTAATTAAATATGCGATATTGAAGTAACTACTAGTAACAATCTATATTATTATTATTATTATTTATTATTATTCAATTTAGTTTTGTTTTACATTCATTATATTTTATTATATTAATATTTTTTCATTTTTTTTATATATATTTATATTTTTCATTCAATATATGTAGATTTAAAGCTGCAACTAAATTCAAAAAACAATATAAAATGTTTTCAGATTACAATTATTACTTTTCCTGTTTTAACCAATTGTTACTCGAAATAAATTAACATCTCTACATTTTAAAAAAGGTATCAACTTTTAATAAAATTTGGAAATTTAATAAAATTTTGTTTTATTACATTAAAAGATTAGATAGCAACAATAAAAAATTGTACCTGATATATAGAACAAATATATATTAAATTTTTTTTTTTTTCATCTTCCTTGACATATATTTTAAGTCAAATGTTTCAAGACTTTTAAAAAATTTATAAAAAATATGTCAATTTTTTATTTTTCAATTTGACATTCGAAACATAATAATAATAATCAAGTATATAAAAGAAGTAATTAAATTATTTATCGACAGCAAAAATTTGAGTAGGAAGAAAGGAAACTATAAAAATTTGGCCTTAATATATATCAGCACGTGAATATGTTTATGTGTCTATTACATTCATGATACTCTCCTTCTTCTTCTTCTTTCTTCTTCTTCTTCTTCCATTATTCTCACATACTTCTTAACCTTCTCTTCTCTTCTTCTTCTTCTTCTTCTTCTTCTTCTTGTTCTGTCTTCTTTCATTCTTCTTCTTTCTTCTCTTCTTCTTTATTCTTGCTTCTTCTTCTTCTTCTTCTTCTTCTTCTTTCTTCTTCTTCTTTCTTCTTCTACCTTTTTCTTTAATCATTATTTTTTTTTCTTTTTATTCATTTTCTTTATTTTCAGTATTTTCTACTTTTTCTTCGCTTTGTTTTTTCTTCTTTTTATTCAAGTTTATCTTTGAGTGACTATTTAATAACTTGAGAGCAATTTAAGAAATTAAGTTTCAGTTTTTAGGTGTAGATGTCAGAGCCTATTGTGATAGATTTTTTTAAAGAACTTGTAAAAGGGTATAAAGGTTGAAATATCATTGTCAAGCAAACAAGTAAGTTAAATAAAGATAAAATTTTAATTATATTATCTTATCTTTAATAAACGTTTTATATCAGCAATAGTTGTCATTTGAAATTTGTCCCGTGTTACAGAAATCATGAAAACTTGAAACCAATTTCCTCATTCGTATACTCACATATATAATATAATAGTTATATATATACTATATAATAATATACTATAATATATTATATATAAATTACACCCACTACAATTTTATTTTGATATTAATATCTATATACTGTTTAATATTAGGATCTATTTTTATTTTTATATAAACCCAAGCCTTCCAAATCTCGATTTTCAAAATTACAACTCTTCAATATATACTATATTACAAGCCTTATCTTACTACTAAATAGAATTGATAATATAAAGATAACAAGATATTAATATATTACTAATTATATTATTTTAAAAAAATAAAATAAATACCCATATATATATAAATAAAACTATACTACTCACCTCTAACCATATTATAATACCATATTACTATATATACTAACCTATATATATATATTATATAATATATAAACAAATATATATGAATATATCGCCCGTTTTCCCTTCATTTAATAATATACCTTTTACCGGTCTTACAATCTTGTTTAAAACATTCAATAGTGCGCCGTCTTGAAAATACTTACTACTATAAGATAATTATAATAAGATAATTATATACAAAATATATAGTAATATATATAATATATAGATAATAATAAATAATAATAATAACTACATAATAATAAAAATCAACATATAGATATATATAAAAATATAAATACTATATATAAACATAATACTAATAAAAAAAATACCAATACACCCCTAAAATACCTTATATATAATAATCACTTCACAATAACACAATTTTTCTTACAATCAGAATTGAGCAGTTGTTATTTAAGTATTTTCTACAAAGAATGCAACAATATATTTTCCTATTTCTTGAAAATAGAAAAAGAAACAGGGGTACCAAACAATGAAAAATAAAAAAAAATGCATAAAAAACAAATATTAATAGGAAAAATAAAAAACAAATAAATATGAACATTTCAATCGGACACAATCTCGTTTCCTTTTCTCAAATGAATATAAATCATACGGTTATCAACATTTCTTTTACGATGAAAGTTTCTCTGCTACAAAGTATATAATGTATATTATTAAAAAAAAGAACCGGAATTTTAGTTTTTGGAACTCCTCAAGATCTTCGCAAGGAAAATAAGAATATTCAAGGAATTATTTTGTCTCTTATTGGATGATATATTGAATTATAAAACTCTTGGAGGTCTGT
The DNA here is from genome assembly GCA_015478945.1 of Trachelipus rathkii. Taxonomy (NCBI): domain Eukaryota; kingdom Metazoa; phylum Arthropoda; class Malacostraca; order Isopoda; family Trachelipodidae; genus Trachelipus; species Trachelipus rathkii. The sequence continues at coordinate 3,840 of JABUQX010047546.1, read as the reverse complement.
TGTAAAAATGATCATAAAAATGTTATTTGCAAAAAAAGAATATAATTCATTATTATTATTATTATTATTTTTATTATTATTATTATTATTATTATTATTATTATTATGAATTAGTAGTAACAACAACTTCTTAATGTATTATTATTATCTAATATTCCACTTATTTATTATTATTATTATTATTATTATTATTATTATTATTATTATTATTATTATTATTATTATTATTATTATTATTATTATTATTATTATTATTATTATTATTATTATTATTATTATTATTTATCAATTTAAATTTTTTTTATTATTATTATTATTATTTATTATTATTATTATTAATTATTATTCATTTTTAAATTGTTTATCAATTTAGCTTTGTTTTACATTCATTAAATTTTGTTGTATTTAAATATTTTAAGCATATTATTTACAAAAATAGCTTTTATTTTCTCATTTTAAGATATATAAATTCAAGTTCTTTATGTTTACTTAAAAACAATTTTATATTCCTTTAATTAAATTGTTATTTTTCTGTTTTCAATTGTTCTAGAAATAAATGAAAGTTTAAATAAATAAAATGTAATTTAATAAAATGTAAAATTTAATAAAATATACAATTTAATAAAATTTAAATTTTAATAAAATTTTATTTTCTTAATGAAAAGATTAACTTCATCTTAGATGAAACGTTTTACTATTATATGATATATATTAAAAAAAAAATTTTTTCATTTCCTTCACATATGTTATAAATTAAAATGGTTCAAGAGTTTTAAGAATTAATTAAAAATATGAATTTTTTATTTATTTTAGTCATATTTGAAATTAATAAATAAATTAATATATAAAAGAGTGTAATAAATTACTGACTCTAAAAATGTCAAGTGGAAAACGAAGCTATAAAATTTTGTGGAATTAATATAATCTGCACGTGAATAGATTTAAGAAGACGTAAAATTTTCTTTTTCTTTTTCTTTTTCTTTTTCTTTTTCTTTTTCTTTTTCTTTTTCTTTTTCTTTTTCTTTTTCTTTTTCTTTTTCTTCTTTCTTCTTCTTCTTCTTCTTCTTCTTCTTCTTCTTCTTCTTCTTCTTCTTCTTCTTCTTCTTCTTCTTCTTCTTCTTCTTCTTCTTCTTCTTCTTCTTCTTCTTCTAGCATGAAAGCCATAAATGACTTTCATGCATCCAATATTTTAGATACATTTGAAATTTTAGAAGAGGAAGTTGCTTTCCAGATTCATAAACTATTAATAAATAAATCACTTGAACCAGATTTCTTAGATTCTATCCAATGCATCTATGATAAAATTTGAAAGATATAGTAGTAAAATCTTTGACAATGCTTTTCAATGTCTTTAAAAAGAGGAAAAGTTTATCATGATTTCAAACTTGCTAATTTAACTCCCATTTTTAAAAAATGTGATCGAAAGACCCCGAATAACTTCAAACCAATTAGCTAGACTTTTATAGTTTCCAAAATTTTTGAAGCAATACGAACTAATAGATAAATTGAAGATATTAATGATCATGAATTGCACAATCCACTTATAATTTATTTCAAAAAAAAAAACAAACAACCCCCCCCCCCCAAGGTTTTAGAAGAAACAGATTATACTTAACAAATTTACCAGAATTTTTTAATGTGGTTATTAACGATGTAGATAACTATAAATCTTTTGATGTCATTTACTCAGACTTTCAAAGGGCATTTTATATCGTCCCTCATCAAAGATTATTGGAAAAGCTTAGAGCTCATGGTATTCGAGGAAGACTTTTAAATTGGATTAAAAATTGGCTATCGGATCGACGATAACGAGTCGTTATCTATGGTGAAGGCTCAGATTGGGAGAACGTTGAACAATGATCTGTCCTGGGTCCAATTCTGTTCATTATATATGTAAATGGCATAGATGATAATATTTTATGCAATATTTCGAAATTTGTCAATGATACAAAATTTGGAAATCGCATAAATTGTCAGAAAGATTATTAATTACTTCCAAGCGATTTGAATATGATTGATATTTTTTCAAAAACTTGGCAAATGAAATTTAATTTGGATAAATGTAAGGTTATATACATTGTAGGAGTATGAACAATAATTATGATTACGAAAGAGATGATTTAGTTATCAAAGTTTTTAGTAAGGAAAAGGATCAAGAAGTATTAATAAATAAGGATTTAAAGTTTGTGAAACAGTGTGCTGAAGCTGTTAAGAAAGCAAATAAATCTCGAAGTTTTATTGCCAGAAACCGAATATAAATCTAAATATATAATAATACCTATCTATAAAACGTTAGTTAGGCTCATCTGGAATACGCAGCACAGTTTTAGAGTCCAAACCCCAAAAATGGCATAGAACAATTAAAAGAATTCAAAGAGGGGCAACCAAATTAATTCCGGAATTGAAAGGTAAGTCATGCGAGCAAAGAAAACTACGTGAACATTCTTTAGAGACAAGAAGATAGAAAGGAAAATTAATAGACGTTTCCAAAATACTATATAAATTTTACAATATTGAATATAGGCAATTCTTTAGATACGATTTTAATTATGTAACACGAAATAATAGACCAAAATGTTCTCATTAAAGATTTCAAACCAATATTGCAAAAAATTTCTTCACTTACGATGTAATTAAGAAGTGGAATATTCTTCCTTATGAAATAGTGAAAAGAGACAATTTGGATTCATTCAAGGAAAGGTTAGATATACACCTTAAGGAAATTAGTCTTTGAACTTCAATTCAACTCGATTTTTACTTTAATAAAGAGCCAGAATTGATAGTAGCCTGGATATGGTAAAATTAAACTAGAGCTACTGAAATCAATTGGAAAATGTTAAAATTACATCATAAAAAGAATTCGGGCGCCGAACTTATAGTAGCTTTAATGTTCACCGCTTTGAACGTATCCGTTCTAAGACGGTGATCTCTTCTATCACACTAAGTTGGACAAATAATCCAAAAACAAAATTTCATAAACTTATAGCACTTTGATGTTTGATGCTTAGAAACAGATCTGCTCTAAGTGATCAAACTCATATGTCACATTGACAGTGGACACATCCAACACAAATAAGCAAAAATACTAAACAGACTATGACGTTTACCGCTTAGAATCAGATCTGTTCTAAGTGAGCAAACTCATATGATACATTCAAATAGGTAAAATAATATACTAATTTCAAAAAATACAAAACAGGTTTGTTTTAAGACAGCGGACACATCCAACACATCAAATAAACAAAAATACTTATCAAACCAGCGTTGAGTGGACTGTAAAATCTTTGCTGGTCGATGTTCTGTAATTCTGCAGTACTTATTCTTCTCCCTCTTCTTCTTTTCCTTCATTTTCTTCCTTTACTTCTATTTTATTCATTAAATGTTTCTCTTAATCTTCATAGTGATATCTAAATAGTTTTAAGTTTACATCCTAAGAAAAACTTTACATTTGATCGGATTATATTAGACATAGCAGAAGGAATAAATATTGAAATATAATTGATTACATTAACAAGTAAGGTTAAATAAGGAGAAAATTTTTAATTAGATTTCCAATTTTCAATAAACGTTTCATCTGTTGGATCACTTAGCGAAAATTTGCAACTCGTACTAAACTAATTAATGAAAACTGATACCATTTAACATTATACCGTTATATATATATATATATATATATATATATATATATATATATATATATATATATATATATATATATATATATATATATATATATATATATAAATATATATATTGAAGGGCGCAATGAAAAACGCGAAAGGTTTCACGATAAATGCGAAAACCGGTTAAACACCCACCTTCCAACTGAACGAAGTAATA
>JABUQX010047545.1:37500-66486 GCA_015478945.1 Trachelipus rathkii | reverse complement strand
TTCTCTCCCTTAATCCACCCGTCGTCGTTTATTTTTTGCAAAAGCTCTAAATTTTTGTATTTCACATCCTTATTCTTCTCTACTTTCGCTTTTGATTTAAACCTCTTCTTCCTATATCTGCGGCGTACGTTTTTATCGCGCCCTTTTATCGTTGTTATCTTAGCTCTTTTGGGTCGCGGTTGATCTTGCGTTGTATCTTCCCGATTTTCGTCCAAAGCGAGGTGAGGAATTTCATGATCATAAATATCTCGCATTATAATTTCCTGGACAGTTGTTTTAAACACTTTCGCTGCAATTTTAAAATCCACTTTACTTCCCATATTTAAGTTTTTGGACGAGCCGCGTAGCTTTAGGAAGGCCGTCAGGGCCATATCTCCAATGTTGCAAAATTTGTAATCGCCATTTTCAGTTTTCTTCATAAATGACAACAATTTAAACGGCGAGTGTTGGGCATAGAAGTGAAGAAAATCCTCTCTATTATCAGACGTTTTTTTAGTTTCTTCCGCTCTAGGAAATACGAGTAAGCCACTATTTTCTTGTAACAATTTATTTTTAAACCAATTAAGGGGAAGTTTTAATTCTTCGAAGACTAATTTCGGGTCTTGAAAATTTTCTGAAATCGAAGACGAAGCAGGTTGAAATTTGGGAAATAATCCCGCTTCGAAGGAAAAAGTTATACTGTCGATGTTATTATCTGAAATAGTCGTATACTTGAGAAAACTATCCCACTTCATATCGGAATGTTCGCCACTATCGTTATCCTTGAATTTATAGCACCCAATGGGATTGATTCCCAACAAAAATAAAATCGACGAAGGCAGCGCGAAAACGTGCGGCGGGGCTAATAATTTACCTTCTAGAGGTATACCTAAAATCAAATTCAAAACATCGCAATGAGATAATTCCGTAAACCTTTTCCATTTGAGGCCATAAACCAAGCCGAGAAAGATTTGGATAACGTTTAAACATTTTTCACGCATTTCCTTTGTCCGAAAATTTGGATGAGCGTTATCGATAACATTCAAGTTACTTTTTAACACACTGAAAATCGATGAACTCATTAACGGAAAATCTGGAGATTTCACAGCCTTGTGTTCATGGGGTCTCTTTCCGAATAATTTAAAACCACTAATGTTATCCTCTTCCTTAATAATCATGCAATTAAATAGACATTTGAGAACGTCGTCTCTCGGCAGCCGAAACGTATATAAATTTTTTAACGTTTTCAGCTCGTGAATGTACTGATTCGGTTTAATGTAGAAGGATCGAAGGAAAAAATATAGTTTGAGTGAAAAGTAATTCAAAGGAGAAGTGGAAAATAACTTGCATCCTGGATTTATCAAAAACAAAACGGCGTTAAAGAAGAATAAATCATTGATAATACCAATTTTTTCACTCAAAGTATATACGTTGAAATCCCTCCCGTGATTTGTTGTTTCTACGATTGTTTTAGCCATTTTAGAAATAACTTCCATTACTTCCCAGTCCGCTTTTTCAAGTTGTCCCGAATGATACGACGCTGAATTCTCCTGAACGCAGCTAAGAATTAGTTGACTCCTTGTGATCGGAATTTTATTAATCTTAATACTTTTTTCCTTTTCTTCCGTGCTCATTTTTTCGTAATCCTCATCTGTAAAGTATTTGAAATTAAATTCAGCGATGTTCCGTGATTCTGAAGAAGTCGGAATTATCAGAAATAAAGATGAATCTTTGTTTTCCTCTTGCTCGTAAATTTCGTCAGAAAAAGAGGATTTAAATATATCTGTATTGGAATAAATATTTTCGAGGTTCTTTTTTTCTCTTTTAAAATAGCCTCGTTCTTTTATGTTGTTGAGAAAAACCTCATGATTCTCGGAAAAAGCAAAATATTCTCGTTCTCTTTCGTTATCTCGCAACGCAAACAACGAACGTCTTACTGCTAAATTTAAAATTTGAATTTTGTTTTTCAACATAAAATTTTCTGTCTTTTCATCGTTCCTGTAAAAAAGAGGACACAATTCTTTAACTCTTTGCCGACGTTCTTCTTTAGAAAGGCGCCTCCAATGGGTTTCCACACAATGAGTTTTATAGCCGTTGTTTTGTATCGTACCCCATTTATTCGAAAAAAACAAACTATTAAAATCTAATCGCGAATCGATTTCTTTTATACGAAAAACTTTTTGTCTTTTCGTCCAATTGTCAGTTCGCGCACAATTCGAATATTTCGTAATAAGATCTACTTCTTTTCCTGATTCGTTATTGGGGGCCAGCTTATTTTCATCTAGAGCGGCTGCTGCCGCTGATGGGTCGTCCATCGATCTAAAAATTAAAAAAGATTTTGTAAATTCGATCCTGGGGTTTATATAAAATTTAAATTATCTATAATGAAAATTATAAAACGCTAATTTATGAATGGAGCGATATTTATACCGGTTTTTTGTTCTCAAAACGCGCGCGTTCTACCATTCTGAGATTGGAAATTAAATGTTAAGGAATAATAAATTTTAAAAAATGTTGCGGTAAATTAATAAAAATCTGAAGATAATAAATAAAATAAAAAAAAATTAATTTTGTATATTTAAATAGAAAAGAAAGGAGCTACAAAAAAAAACTTTCGGTCTTGCGACGCGAAAATTTTTCTCATAAAAAATAAACGAAAAATAAAATATTATATATATAATAATAAATTTATTTTTTTTATCAGGCGAGACTATAAAAAGGACGAACTCTGAAGAGTACGAGTCAGTTTATTTTTGAGAGTGGTACTGAACAGACGTGTTTCGTGTATCTCTCGAGAAACGCGCTTTCTTGGCAGCAGCCGGGTAAGTGTTTGATTAATTGTTTCTCTTAAATATTTTATTACTCGCGATGACTATAATAAGGCGAAATCCAAAGGATAGGAGTCAATTTATTTCGAAACAGAATTGAATTTTCTAATTGTGGCAATTCCGTAACAGAAAAATTATAATTTTAAAAGACAACGGAGTTTGCTTTAAGAGAAGTTTCACGGGCTCCCTGTCATCGTACGTCCCCGTCGTGGAGCCCGGGAATACCATTCGATCCCTCCGAAACAAACGCCGCACTCCTCTTTCATTCATCCTCCCCCTAAGAAGCGAATCGAACGGAATATTATAACGCGATTTCGGGCGTTTCGCGTACGTATCGCGTAAAGGAAAAAGTTTCATCCGACGCGATGTACATTGACGCATCTCGGCGAAGATTCGCGCCGTGCCGCGTTTCTCTACCGAGGTGCGTTATATTGCATTCTCGTCTCGTAATAGACGATCGAGTCTACGCGTTTTTTATATATTTTATTTTTTTATGCGACCGAGAACGAATCGATCGATCGAGGTCGGTTCTCCGGTTCCTTTACGCGAACGTCCGTCGATCGTTTCGATATCGCGTCTATATTCTTCTATTCGATTCGTTACTTTTTTTTCGACACATCACGAACACCGAAGGAGGGATCGAAGGTAGCTAAAGCGATGACGAAGCGTCGTACGACCCCGGCTAGTCGTTATCGGCTCGGTAAAAAGGGGACGCCCTGTTTACGAAGACGAATAACGGCCGGCCGGTCGACCGGTCGACGCGTTCTATTTTTTAACGTTAATAATCGAACGAACGAACGCGGTAATACCGCGGAAAATAGTGGCCACTTTTTACTTTTCGGTCGGTTTCGTCCGACATATATTTTTCTCGGTTTTCGTTTTTATTTTTAATTCGGTTTTCGCTTTTATTTTTCTCGGTTTTAGGTTTGGTGTATTTTTCTCGATTTTAACTTTGGTGTATTTTTTTAATTTTAAGTATGGTGTTTTTTTTTTAGTTTTAAGTTTGGTGTATTTTTTTAGTTTTAAGGAATATTTTTTAGTTTTAAGGAATATATTTTAGTTTTAAGGAATATATTTTAGTTTTAAGGAAAATTTTTTAGATTTAGGGACCCTTTGACTAATACTCAATCTTTTTTCCCGCAGGTACAAAAACACGAACCACACGATAGGTACACGATCACATCACATCTTACCACGCCGAAATATTTTTTTCATCCCTTTCTTTCTTAGTCCTCTCCGACCCCTTCCGCCCCGTATCTACCGACCTATATTTCTCTATCGCCTATTTTTTCGATTCCGGATGACGTTCCGAACAGCGGCGCGGCCTTGGCCCGATGATGAGATCTTAAAGACCTTTCGATCTTTGAGGGCGAGCTCCTATTCTCTGATCTTACGGGATGTTCCCTTATCATCGTTGCCAGGAGCGGGTCGAACGGCTAGTCCTCGTACGGCATTCCCCTCGCGAATGGTAGCGGTGGGTTGAGCGGGCCTACCGGCGGTGTTTCATCATAGCGTGCTCGCCGCCCCGATCAACTGCTTCGGAGCGTCAGATGGCGTCTTTTTAACGTAACGAAACGCGGTTAGTTAGTCAGTCAGTCAATTAGTCAGTCAGTCCTCGGACGAGAAGAAGCTTCCGAGGGTGAGAATTCGTCCGTGGCGGTCGAAATAGCGTTAGTTAGTTAGTTAGCTAGCTAGATTAGTATTTAAGCCGGCGGATCGATTAGCTTTTTTTTTTTACCTCTCGCCTGTCCTGTCCGAAGATCCGCGAGCGAGCCCAGGGGTTCGCTCGGACATATTTTTCATCGCTATTTAAAAGCTTTCCCTTCTTCGACTGAAATCTATTTTTTTTTTCGACCTATGCGGTCGCACACGCGCTCACACCCCAACCTCGCACGACTCAGGTTTCGAACGCCGGTCCGGACGGACTTCTCACGGGCTCCCTGTCATCGTACGTCCCCGTCGTGGAGCCCGGGAATGCCTTTCGATCCCTCCGAAACAAGCGCCGACGCGCACTCCTCTCTCTTTCCTTCCTCCCCCCCTCTAAGAAGCGAATCGAATAAAATATTATAGCGCGATCTCGAGCGTTTCGCGTACGTATCGCGTAAAGGAAAAAGTTTCATCCGACGCGATGTACATTGACGCATCTCGGTGAAGATTCGCGCCGTGCCGCGTTTCTCTACCGAGGTGCGTTATATTGCATTCTCGTCTCGTAATAGACGATCGAGTCTACGCGTTTTTTATATATTTTATTTTTTTATGCGACCGAGAACGAATCGATCGATCGAGGTCGGTTCTCCGGTTCCTTTACGCGAACGTCCGTCGATCGTTTCGATATCGCGTCTATATTCTTCTATTCGATTCGTTACTTTTTTTTCGACACATCACGAACACCGAAGGAGGGATCGAAGGTAGCTAAAGCGATGACGAAGCGTCGTACGACCCCGGCTAGTCGTTATCGGCTCGGTAAAAAGGGGACGCCCTGTTTACGAAGACGAATAACGGCCGGCCGGTCGACCGGTCGACGCGTTCTATTTTTTAACGTTAATAATCGAACGAACGAACGCGGTAATACCGCGGAAAATAGTGGCCACTTTTTACTTTTCGGTCGGTTTCGTCCGACATATATTTTTCTCGGTTTTCGTTTTTATTTTTAATTCGGTTTTCGCTTTTATTTTTCTCGGTTTTAGGTTTGGTGTATTTTTCTCGATTTTAACTTTGGTGTATTTTTTTAATTTTAAGTATGGTGTTTTTTTTTTAGTTTTAAGTTTGGTGTATTTTTTTAGTTTTAAGGAATATTTTTTAGTTTTAAGGAATATATTTTAGTTTTAAGGAATATATTTTAGTTTTAAGGAAAATTTTTTAGATTTAGGGACCCTTTGACTAATACTCAATCTTTTTTCCCGCAGGTACAAAAACACGAACCACACGATAGGTACACGATCACATCACATCTTACCACGCCGAAATATTTTTTCCTCCCTTTCTTTCTTCGTCCTCTCCGACCCCTTCCGCCCCGTATCTACCGACCTATATTTCTCTATCGCCTATTTTTTCGATTCCGGATGACGTTCCGAACAGCGGCGCGGCCTTGGCCCGATGATGAGATCTTAAAGACCTTTCGATCTTTGAGGGCGAGCTCCTATTCTCTGATCTTACGGGATGTTCCCTTATCATCGTTGCCAGGAGCGGGTCGAACGGCTAGTCCTCGTACGGCATTCCCCTCGCGAATGGTAGCGGTGGGTTGAGCGGGCCTACCGGCGGTGTTTCATCATAGCGTGCTCGCCGCCCCGATCAACTGCTTCGGAGCGTCAGATGGCGTCTTTTAACAAAACTAAACGCGGTTAGTATCAGTCAGGTCATTAGTCAGTCAGTCCTGACGAGAAGAAGTCGAGAGTGAGAAATTCGTCTGGGTTCGAAATAGCGTTAATGTTAGTTAGTACTAGTATTAGTATTTAAGCCGGCGAGATCCGATTTGCTTTTTTTTACCGTCGCGTCCTCTGTCCGAAGATCCCGCCCGAGCCGGCCCAGGGGTTCGCTCGCGACATATTTTCATGCGATTTAAAAGCTTTCCCTTTCTTACTGAAATCTATTTTTTTTTTCGACCTATCGGTATCGCCCACACGCGTCACACTTTCCAATGCTCGCCACGACCTCAGTTTCGAACGTCGTCGTGACGGACTTCTACGGGCTCCCTGTCATCTACGTCCCGTCGTTGGCACGGGATGCCTTTCGATCCTCCGAAACAAGCCGCCTCACGCGCACTCCTCTCTCTTCATTCCCCCCCCCCTATCAGACGAATCGAATAATATAGACGCGATCTCGAGCGTTTTGCACGTTCGCGTACAAGGAAAAGTTTCATCCGACGCCGATGTACCTATTGACGCATCTCGGCGAAGATTCGCGCCGTGCCGCGTTTCTCTACCGAGGTGCGTTAATTGACATTTCGTCGTAATAGACGATCGAGTCCTACGGGCGTTTTTTATAATTTTATTTTTTCATGCGACCGAGAACGAAGTCTCGATCTCGAGGTCGGTTCTCCTGGTTCGCTTTAACCGCCGAAAGTCGTCATCGTTTCGAATATCGCGTCTACTATTCTTTCTATTCGATTCAGTACTTTTTCGACACACACGCAACACCGAAAGGAGGGGATTCAAGGTAGCTAAACCCGATGACGAAGCGTTCGTACACACCCGGCTAGTCCGTGTTATCCGGCTCCCAGGGATAAAAAGGGACGCCTGTTTACGACGACGAATAACGCCGTACGTTCGAAACCGGTCAGCGTTTCTATTATTAGACCGTTAATTATCGAACGAACGAACGCCCGGTCAATAGCGGCCCCCGGAAATTAGTTGGCCACTTTTTACTTTCGGGTCGTGCGGTGACCCGACAGTTATAATTTTTCTCGTTTTTCGTTTTTAATCTTTAATTCCCGGTTTCTTTTATTTTTTCTCCGGTTTGAGTTTTGGTGTATTTCTCTCGTTTAGGTTGGTTTTTTTTTATTTTAAGTCTCGTGTATTTTTTTAAGATTTATAAGTCTCGTGTATTTTTTTAAGATTTAAGGAATATTTTGTGTTTTAAGTATATTTTTATTTTTTTGTAGACTTACTTTTTATTTTAAGATAGTTTTTTAGTTTAAGAATATATTTTAGATTTAGGGACCCTTTGACTAATACTCAATCTTTTTTTCCAGCAGGTACAAAAACACGAACCACACGATAGGTACACGATCACGTCGCACCACGCCGAAATATTTTTTCCTCCCTTTCTTTCTTCGTCCTCTCCGACCCCTTCCGCCCCGTATCTACCGACCTATATTTCTCTATCGCCTATTTTTTCGATTCCGGATGACGTTCCGAACAGCGGCGCGGCCTTGACCCGATGATGAGATCTTAAAGACCTTTCGATCTTTGAGGGCGAGCTCCTATTCTCTGATCTTACGGGATGTTCCCTTATCATCGTTGCCAGGAGCGGGTCGAACGGCTAGTCCTCGTACGGCATTCCCCTCGCGAATGGTAGCGGTGGGTTGAGCGGGCCTACCGGCGGTGTTTCATCATAGCGTGCTCGCCGCCCCGATCAACTGCTTCGGAGCGTCAGATGGCGTCTTTTTAACGTAACGAAACGCTGTTAGTTAGTCATTCAGTCAGTTAGTCAGTCAGTCCTCGGACGAGAAGAAGCTTCCGAGGGTGAGAATTCGTCCGTGGCGGTCGAAATAGCGTTAGTTAGTTAGTTAGTTAGTTAGCTAGCTAGATTATTTATTTAAGCCGGCGGATCGAGTAGCTTTTTTTTTTTACCTCTCGCCTGTCCTGTCCGAAGATCCGCGAGCGAGCCCAGGGGTTCGCTCGGACATATTTTTCATCGCTATTTAAAAGCTTTCCCTTCTTCGACTGAAATCTATTTTTTTTTCGACCCATGCGGTCGCACACGCGCTCACACCCCAACCTCGCACGACTCAGGTTTCGAACGCCGGTCCGGACGGACTTCTCACGGGCTCCCTGTCATCGTACGTCCCCGTCGTGGAGCCCGGGAATACCTTTCGATCCCTCCGAAACAAGCGCCACACTCCTCTTTCCTTCCTCCCCAGAAGCGAATCGAACGGAATATTATAGCGCGATCTCGGGCGGTTCGCGTACGTATCGCGTAAAGGAAAAAGTTTCATCCGACGCGATGTACATTGACGCATCTCGGTGAAGATTCGCGCAGCGTTTCTTTACCGAGGTGCGTTATATTGCATCTACGCCGTAATAGACGATCGAGTGTCTACGCGTTTTATATTATTTTTATTTTTTATGCGACCGAGAACGAAATCGATCGAATTCCGAGTGTATGTTCTCGGTTCCTTCCGCGAACGTCGTCGGATTCATTTAATATCGCTCTATATTCTCTCTTTGATTCGTTACCTTTTCGACCACCTCACGAACAAAGGACGGATCGAGATGAGGAAAGACCCAGTGACTCCGAGTCGAACGAATTTAGGTCATGACGCTTTTGGTGCTTTCTCAATAATTTACTTAAACAATTATAATAGAGTTAAAAGATTGTTTTCATTTCCAAAAAAAAAAAATTTTTCATCCCCCCGCCCCCCCCTTCGGAAAAATATTTAAAAGTAGTTGTATAATAACCTAGACTCGTACATATTTCGTCTCTCGACCGGTTCGTCTCCGCGTACTATCGTACGGATAACTCGACGCCCCATATTTTTCGGAGTTACTTTTTCTATGGAAACCAAGATAATTATCTAAACAGATTCTAGACAGGTGGGTGTTAAACTCCTTAGATTTCACATCCAAGACCCGACGACCCGAGCGATCGACGACGACTAAGACCCCTATAGAATGACGATCGTAACGACGACCGTGAACGTCTCTGATCGACAGAACGACGATCCAGCTGTTAACAAAGAGCAATTTAAATATTTTTCTTTTTAAGGCAACGAAAGAAACGTCCATCACTAATTGAAACTAGTTACTCTGGTTAATGATAAACTCATACGGTAAGCAAAACACAGGTGATCTCTTGAATTCGATCGTGGATGACTTTATTATTAGTTGGCTTCGTATGAAAGCTCATACTCCGTTAAAGACACAACAGAAACGGTTTCGGAGTGAGAAGAAGTAGAGCAGCAGGAGGCGATACGATATCAAGAAAGGCTCGTTTACTGAAGAGATGATAATCTGACGAAAGACAACGACCCACGCCCCTCCTTACGAACCCACCTGAATTCAAACTCAGTCTTCAAAGCGCACACCAAAGGCACGCAGGACCATGCCCAGGGCCCAAACTTGGAGAGGCAAAACGGCCAGTAAAAATATCTCTATTTACCGCCCAAAAGAGGTAATGTAAATTTCCTTCTCTAAGGAAGGTTTGTTCTAATTATTTGTTGCTGTAAACCTACTTTCATATATTCATTAGCCATGCAATTGAAATACTTTTTTATAAATTTCTTCCTCTATACATCGCTTTGCGCGACACTCTACCATGTTTTCACAAGCTGCTTGTTCGCGTGCTAGCTTAATCCGCATGCTCTCCGCTTCAAAGAACTATACTGCTCTCGCTCGGACTTTGCAGACTTCCGCTGTGACATGTCTATTTACCGATCCATTTAATTAGTACTCCTCTTTTTTCTCAGCAACTCTGCGACTAGTTTAATTCTCGACGACACTTCCCACATTTCTTCTTTATGATAAATCCGCTCGCAGAAGATGCATATATTTATAGACATTAGGGGTGTTGGTTATCCTTCCTATCTCTCAGAGCCGCCATCTAACGCAGGAACTGGCTTGCTATTATCAAAAAGAACGTAATAAAATGAGGCAAACAGGCAGGATTTTTAACTCTGTCAGATTTCAAGATTGTGCTCAAACCAGTTTGAAACGGCGTTAACATTTCTGTGTATGAAATCGTTCGCCATCATGGTCTTCACACAGTAATTCGCCATCCCAATGTTTATGTAAATCCGACTATATTTGATCTCCGATACAATGACTATAAAGAACGCCTTTTAGGTGAATGGAAATAAAAATCGCAACATGACTTTAACTCTTTCTGTAGCAAAGCAGAACATGTCAACCTGCTGGCGCGGCTTTCTCGTCTTTAGTAGTTTTTTGGACTTGTTTACAGGTTAATGCTGAGACAAATAAATTCCGCGCTTTCATCCGCAGCCAAGTTTTCTTCCCACTCGAGTCTGCTTATATCGGGTGTATTCACCCACAACACACCCTATAGTAACTCTAGTTTCCTGTCTCATACATGAAATCAAAAGCAGCACTCTATAAACGTCTTCATTATTCTCGGACATATGGGTCGCTCTTAAATCCCGAAAAGTTATATTACGGCATAACGGCACTCCGCGGTTTTCCAATAAGAGAGGGCATGGTTTATGGATATAATAAGGTTGGAAACACAAAATAATTGAATGTAAGGTGAAGGAATTAGAAAGGTAGACGTCTTCCAATATTTTTACGAAATTTTTATCAAAAAATTTTTTTCATTCCGAAGAAGTTTAGTTATACGAAATCATGATTCGGCCCTTAAAGTCAACCAGTTTCGGAATAAAGAAATTATTTTGGCCGATTCGCTCGCCGCAGCCCTTCTCCCTAAACCTCTCCTTTCGGTGCCATTGATTGATGCGCTACTGCTGGTATGCGCCGAAACCCGATTTCTTCCCCCTATCGGAACATTTTGGGTTTCTTTTCCTCGAGCGAATCTACAATGGGGACTTTTGCTTAAATGTTCTCTTTTCGGAGTATCTCCTAGTGCCCATTGACTGACAATATGATTGCAAAATGCGCAAGCGCAGTGGTCTTCATTTCGCAAGTAAAAAAATCCCTCTTTCGCCAGTTCTTCGGGAGAAATGAAAGATACGGGCCAATCTACAAAGGTAAATAGTCTTTCTTCTTCGAACAAAAAATCGGACTGCGGCCATGTAAAAGTTTTAGACCGCCGAGGTCGGCTATCGTCAACCCGCGTCATCTGAAAGGAAATTTATAATCTCTTCGGATGTAGATACTGTCTAGACGACGGGTTTGCAGACACTAGTGCCCTAGGGCGTTCGACGCGCCGTTTATATAAGCGGCTCCCAATTTAAAGAAATGAATAGGAAATTCACTTTCTTATACTTTTAAATTCCACTATATTTTAAAGTATTTTTTAAATTTATTATTATACCTAATGGATTAATCGTGTATCCCCTCTCGAAACAATGATAAAAACGCATTTACTTTTAAAAATGTTTTTAAAAATAGACGATTTTTGACAATCGGCTCCAACTACGATGAAACTTTATTTCGCTACAAATACACATTAAAAATTTAGTAATTTGCAAAGTGCGAAATGCGTGATTTTCGTCAACGATAATTTAATAAAAATGTAATAAAAATATAATTTTTTTCTAATTGTTTTATTTATTTTTTTATATTTTTTTAAATTCTACTCCAAAATGAAAACAATTTATTGACATTTCATCTGTTCCGATGTTGTATTTGTCTTAAATTCGGTCTAAATACCCGAACACGAAATTTTTTCAGGAATATCTTAAAGTTGTGTCTTCATTGGGACTTGATAAAACGTTACTATATCATAATAAAATTGAAGAAAGAATTTCTTTTTGGGGTAAAATAATATTAAAGAATTTATGTTGCCTCGAAGATTCATTAATAACCAAATTGAAACAGGAGAAATAAAAAGGGTAATAAAGGCTATAAAATGTAATTATTTCAAAGATTATTTTTGTACACCAACAAAGGTTTAAATGAAATGATCGGCTTGAAGGCGTACTTTATAACCCTCTTACAGATTGGACACGACTTGAGAGCGAGTGCGCAAGAAGAGCACGTTACCATGTGAGTACAAGGTAAAAATGTAATTTCCACTCCCTTGTCTAAACAAACTGTGCATTGCGTGTCTTTCGCAAAACTCCAGGTTTCCGTGGACGAGATATTGTTCGAAAAATCACCAAATAATAATTTGGTTAGCTTCATATGGTCTCTTATTCCTTTTTTCAGTCTGCGATTGATAGATTTTAACGACGAAGACGACGACGACGACGACCACGACGATGACAACGACGACGACGATGACGAAGACCACGACGATGGCGTTGAAGACCGTACTGCTTCTGCCGCTTCTACTTCTGCCCCCTCTACCTCTACTGATTCCGCTGCTTCTGCCTCTGCTGCCTCCGCCTCTGCTGCTTTCACTCCTCTTTCTGTTTCCGCAGCTTCAGCATCTGTTTCTGTTTCTGTTTCCGCAGCTTCAGCTTCTGTTTCTGTTTCTGCTGCTGCTGCTTCTGCTTTTGCTGCGGCATTCGACAACAACCCCTCCCTCCAAGGCACGCGAGATGCAGCATCTTCCCTTCGAGTCCCGCTTGAGAGTTTGTTGCCTTTCGAAAACGTAACAAGCCGGCAGTCGGGGGACCATTTAGCGTGTTCTTGCCACGGGTCGTCGTTCGCCTCCCAGTTTCTGAGTCCGAGGCCGCAATGGAAACACTTCACGTGATCGCTGAGATTATAATAATAAAATCCTGCATCCGCTAATTTCCACGGAGTTTGCTTAACCCTATTAGGCCAACCCTTGAAGGACTGTAATCGGATTTCCCACTTCGCGAATTCCTTGGCTCGGGGTCCCAAATACGGACGAGGGCCGAGACTCACCATCGAAATTTTCGTTTTCGAGGAATTAATTAAAATGTTTAAACTATCGCAATTTTCTGGCTCCGCGATGTGTGCGGCCCTTCTTCCTAAACCGTACACATCGATGCCGCTGTTTGACACGTTGCTATCGGCATTTGCCGAAAAATTTGTGCAAAAATGATTTCTTTTTTCTATTGGAATGTTTTCAGTTCTTTCTCCTCGAGCGAATGGACAATTGGGACTTTTGTATAAATGCTCTCTTTTCGGAGTATCTCCTTGTACCCAATGATCGATAATACACTTGCAAAATGTACACGCGCATTGGTCTTCCTTTCGTAAGTAAAAAAAACCATCTTTCGCCAGTTCTTCAGGAGAAATGAAAGATACGGGCCAATCTATAAAGGTAAATAGTCTTTCTTCTTCGAACAAAAATTCGAAGTCTGGATATATAAACGTTTTAGACCGCCGAGGTCGGCTATCATCAACTTCCATTATCGGTCGGGAAATTTATAATCTCTTCGGATTACGTTGCTGTCTAGATGACGAGTTTGCAGACACCAGTCCTCTACCACGTGCGATGCGCGGTTTATATCTCGAAAAATGAATAGGAAATTAACATTTTTTTATCTTAAATTCCGCGATATAAATTTTTTTAAATATTTTTTTAATTTATCGTTTTTTAATGGATCTGTTACGCCACTCCTTCTTATTACAAAATTCTTTCGCCATTGAATGGGACATCTGTAATCTTGGTATTCACGATTGAAAAAAAATCTTATGTATCGAAAAGTAAAATTTCGACCGTACGATAGTAGATTTTTTTTTCGAATATGATTTTAGCCCCTTAAAAATTTGTATTTTTAAAAGTAATTTATTTTTTTAGGGGTGGATAATTAAAAATAGAAAAACAAAAATAAAAAAAAAATTTATAAAAAAAAAGATTAACGTTCATCAACTTTTTCAATCTTTCAGACCTTTTGAAACATAAAATGAAAAACTAGTAGATGTGTACATTTTATTTAATTGAGATTCGAATATATCTGATATACGTATATATGTTAATTTGACACTAATCGGAAAGTTTTACAGTATCTCAAAATATGGGATTGAAGAAAAAAATTTCTCCTGAGACACTATGCAAAACATCTTAACGATTTTTGACTCTCGACGATCTTTGACTCATGCTCCATCGCCTCCATTTTTTTTAGTTCTTTCAAAAATTCATTTAACTTCGATTTGCTCAAAATAATTTCTTTAAATTTCCTAACTTTATACGCGAGTCTATCATTTTCTTCTTCAAGAGCTCGCTTAGATCTTTTCAAGCTTTCCATTTTTTCTCGTCGTTCCGCAGGCGTTAAATGAACGCTTCTCAGTAAATAGCCTCTCTTGCCATTTGCTCGTTCGTTAAGATGATCGTTAGTTCGATGCGATCCCCCTCTTGATCCTATGGTGTTTGAACTTTTAGAGGGAAGTGCATCGGGGAAAACATTCACAGATCCATTTTGAATCGGAATCGAAGTGCAATCAAAATTAAAATTTACGATGACGCCTAAAGGTTGTACGCAAGCGCTAATCTGTGCTACATCTAAACATATGGGCTTCAAACTTTTGTCTTGACCACTCCCAGGAATTCTGACGAGTGAACGTACTGGTTTTCCTATTTCAAATGACGGGGCCATTTCTATTTTAAGTTAAGAGAAGGAAGTTACCACCTAGTTGGTTTGCTAAAGAGCGGAGCTTTTATTATCGAGCTACTAAATATTATTATTTATCGATAAGAATTTATTAATATGATAAATGAATGAATGTAATCAATTACCTTCTCATTCGCCGAGGGTTCAAAGAAGATGAGTGCTTCCAAAAGAATCTAAGAAAAAAGGAAAAAAAAAATTTTTTTTTGAGATTTTACGAGCTAAAAATAATAATATTTTTAAAATAGTTTCTTTTATCTTTTTTTTGACAAATTTAGTTCTTTCCAAATTATTACGAAAAATCGATTGCTGATAATAATAAAGTTTTTTATAAAATTTATTTTTCAATTATATTCAATACTAATAAATATATAATATTATATATAATAATTATATATATATATATATATAATATAATATATTAATATATATCTATATAAATATATAATATATAATAATATAAATATATATATATATATATATATATATATATTATATATATATTTAATTTATTTTTCCAATACTATAATAGATAAAATTAAACATACTTACTTGATGAAAAATATTAAAAGTTGGCCTAATGAATCTCTCCAACCACTTCGCAAACACGTGTTTCAACAAGAAAAAGAACAAATGCGCA
This sequence comes from Trachelipus rathkii, assembly GCA_015478945.1. Classification (NCBI taxonomy): domain Eukaryota; kingdom Metazoa; phylum Arthropoda; class Malacostraca; order Isopoda; family Trachelipodidae; genus Trachelipus; species Trachelipus rathkii. The sequence continues at coordinate 51,221 of JABUQX010047545.1, read as the reverse complement.
AGGGTGGTTGTTTCCAAATAAAATGTCGTCACTTAATGCGCGAAGGAAAAGCACGAACAATCAAGGTGAAGACCTGAGGAGGTATCCGCACTCGACTTGGTACTGTCGGTAACTGATGAAACCGAAGGCTCTCTCGCTCTTTTATACTGTTTAAACGATTATGTCAGCAAATTCCAAAGTGCAATTTTCGTGCTTAGACCTTCGAATTATATCAGTTCCCTTCGAAACATCATTAAATCGGGTCCAACGGTAGTTAATACAATAAAAAGAACAGGCTGAACGCTTTCAAATACCATATTCTTAAGCTTAAACTATCGTTAACCCGATTATGACGTCATATAGTGTTAAGCTTAAGCTATCGTCAAACCGATTATGACGTCATATGTTTCTATAATTATAATTATTTTTTTTGGTTATCTTCGGAAAAAAGTTCGCTTAAGGAACGAAAAATTTATTTTGCACCATCTTCCGAGAAGTAAAAAGTAACGTTATTTCGTGCTTTCGCTTTGCGCGAGATTCGTATATTTACTGAAAAATAATAATTTACTACTATTTTTTTTAATTTTTTTTAATTTAGTCACCCTAAAAAATGAATTAATAAAGAAAATGGTATTTTGTGGGAGACTAAAAAAAAAAAAGAATAATTGCATTAAACAAAATTAAATAAATTAATATTTTTCGGTACATATACGAATCTCGCGCGAAGCGAAAGCACGAAATAACGTTACTTTTTACTTCTCGGGAGATGGTGCAAAATAAATTTTTCGTTCCTTACGCGAGTTTTTTTTCGAGGTATGTGAAATTTTAGATTTTCGCACTTACCTTCGACCTATCAAAAGCGGAAAGAGTAGAAAATTAATCACGTTAGTTAGCGCAGGGGTCTCTACTTCGGCGAGAATTCCCCACCATTTATCTTCATGCTCCGAACTGTTAAAAAAAATGCAGCGAAATACAACGTTACCGAAGAGCTGATAGACCACCCAGAACGTTTATTATCCACCGAAGTTTATCAACGGAATCAAAAACCGCTCTTGAAATTGGTTCAAGAATTTTGCTCGACGGAACTTAAACCAACTCCCGCGAACAATTTCAATAAACTTCTTCACGAAAAAGGAATTTTGTGATATAAAACTGGATTTTAAAATTAAAAACTTTATAAAAATAGTAAATTAAAAATTATTTTTTAGTAAATAAATTTTTTTAATAAAAGAAATAGCGCACCGACTAATTTATCTTTATAAAGGCGAAACCTTTCGACCTTTTCTTCCATTCCTCCATCGCCTGCAATTACGACCCACCAACAATTAGTTAGTTAATTCCGCGAAAATGACAAACCTGTCGATTATAATATTAATATTGTTCCTTCAATCAACCTTGGGCTCGGACACCGCCAAAGAAATTGAAAAGAGAGAAGTTTGCAGAAGCGCATACTCTTATTTCCAAGGTGGAGTGCTTCTCAACATTTAACGAGAAAAAGACTCCGTTTTAAAATAAATATATCTGAGAAATGTGGACGAAAGTCGTCGAGGAGACTGGCATTTAGTTTGAAAAAACACGAGGCTCGTCCCATATATTATATAGAAGACTTTGACTTTATGGATGTTGAAATGCGCGACAACGAAATCATTTATTTGATCTTCGATAACAAAACGCTATACGTTGGACTAGAGGGAACATTCGATCCGTATCGTTTTGGGGTGGTGTATACAGAATGTGGTCAAACTGGGCGAGAAGCCATATCAGCCACCGCCGACATATATCGGAAAGTTCGGACGAATGTCACGCTTAATCTTAATGGACCTAGCAACATCAATACAATTTCTGAAGCCTGGGGTTTGCCGTGACATCGCGTCTTCGCGAGCGAAAAGAAGCAAAATTGCCCTTTAAAACCTTTCTTAATCAACCCTCCTAAGAAACGTTATTGAAAGGTTGTGGGAGAAAATGAAGCAATGAATTGGCGTTGGAATAGTATTTAATACAAATGAATCATTCACTATATATGTATGTTTGCACGCGAACACTTGTATTTGTTATCATGATTTCATAAATAAATTTGGTAAAGCTATGGTGATAATCGATGTATAAAAAATATTTTTAAGCAGATAATAAATTTTTGAGTTCAATTTAGTTTCATTTCTACCTAATCGCACCGTGAAGTATTTTTTGATGTCTTTATTTGATTCAATTACACAAAAAATGCATATCAAGATTTACATTCATATTTTCACGTGGGTTTTGTTTCAATATCCGTGAGATTTGTTTTCTTTTTAACATAAACCGCACGTTGTACTTAAATATCACGTGATTTTTATCTTACGCGAGATTTTCTTTTTATCTCAAATAATTTCTACGAAGGGTTTGTTTTAATGAGCGTGAAAATCGTTTCTCTTTTAACAAAATCGCAAGTTTCGTACGAAAAACAGAAATATTACGCGAGTGTTTTATTACATCGTTAAAAAAAGTGATTTTTAGAGGGAAAAACTAGAAGTTCGATTAAACCGGTGAAATTACCACGGGAGGTTTTCCTTTTGTGCCGTTACAAATTCGCCCGAGGACTCGAACCTTCACGCTTTGACGTCAAAAATTAATATTCCACCCGCTATGCCGCACCAACGAACAAACCAAAAAAAAAAAACAAACCACCACGCACAAACATAGACCTTGACTCCACTCAGGGTCCTACAAAAACAACTTTTACCTCACGTGGATATACTCTTAATTCTTCATAGGATAAACCTCGCGCGCAAATTTTCTTTTTTAAATTTTCGATACTTTTTGACGTTAAAAATTGGTTTTATTTTGCAAAATATAAATCCACGTGGTTTTCGTGCGGAAAACTATATAACAATATTTACGTGTGATTTTGGATACATAACTTTGAAACTTAATTCACGTGAAGTTTTTGTGCTTATAAAATGAATCCTTATTCACGTATATATACTCTAAATCCTCCATAAAATAAATCTTACGCGAGATATCTTTTATAAAGACTTGATACTTTTTTGACGTTGAAATTGGTTTATTGGGTATAAACATAATTCTCACGTGGGTTTCGTGCGGAAACTATATATAACAATATTCACGTGAGATTTGGTTATCTGACTTCGAAATTTACTATACGTGAAATTTTTGCATTTACAAAAAGAATCTTTAACTCACGTAGGTATAAGCTTAATTCTTCATAGGATAAACCTCACGCGAGATATGTTTTCAAATATTAAAAACTTTTTTGACGTTCAATTTCATTTATTTTTCTACAAATATAAATCTTACGTGGGTTTCGTGCGGAAAACTACATAACAATATTTACGTGTGATTTTGGATGCATAACTCTGAAACATAATTTACGTGAGGTATTTACAAAAAGAATCCTTAACCAACGTAGATATACGCTAAATCCTGCATAGAATATTTCTTACGCGAAATATCTTTTATGAATATCTACGCGAGATTTTCACTACGGAGTTTGGAAACCTAACACGAGTAAGGTTTTTGTATTACAAAAAAAAAATTATCTCCCGTAGATATAGGTTTAATGCTTAGGTTAGGTTAGGTTAGGTTAATCTTACGTGAGATATCGTTTACAAAATTTGATTTTATTATTCGCAAACAGTTTTCACGCGGGTTTCGTGCTTGTGATTTTCTTTATTTTAGTAAGAAACTTAACCTACGTGAGGTATTTCTTCTTTTTCGTACCATAATATCTCGAACGAGTCTAATAGCACGTCACCAACGAGCGTAGGACGCGTTTCTAGTATCCGCGGGAGGCAAAAACGTACTCTACGACCAATTTTTAAGGGCTATAAAGTTAACCTACGTTTTTTAAATTTTGCGTATTTTTTGTGTGTTTTTTTTCTAATTGGAACAAAACCTACGTGATTTTCTGCAATTTTTGCGTATAAAATGTCGTTTCGTATAGTTACAGTTATGAAGAAAAACAGTTTTTTTACGCAAAAATGTAGAAAAAGAGTTAAAAAGCATGCGAAAAAGAGTTAAAAACCAATTTTGCGTAGAAAAAAACGTCAGTGAACTTAGGTTAGGTTAGGTTAGGTTAGGTTAGGTTAGGTTAGGTTAGGTTAGGTTAGGATAGTGATTAGCGTTAGGTTAGGTTAGGTTAGGTTAGGTTAGGTTAGGTTAGGTTAGGTTAGGTTAGGTTAGGTTAGGTTAGGTTAGGTTAGGTTAGGTTAGGTTAGGTTAGCTTAGGTTAGGTTTCTTTAGGTTAGGTTAGGTTAGGTTAGGTTGCTTACCTCTAGGTTGGGGAGTTTCATTACTTTAGGTTAGGTTAGGTTACTTTTACATGGTTAGGGTGGCTTTACTTTAGGTTAGGTTTAGGTTAGGTTAGGTTAGGTTAGGTTAGGTAGGTTAGGTTAGGTTAGGTTTAGGTTAGGTTAGGATTATGGTAGGTTAGGTTAGGTTAGGTATAGGTTAGGTTAGTTAGTTAGGTAGTTAGGTATTCAAGTAGGTTAGACTTAAGCTTAGGTTAGGTTAGGTTTAAGTTATTCATAATTAAATGAAATAACAATAAATTTCATTACTCTTAGATTAGGTTAAGGTTAGGTTTAGGTTAGGTTAGGTTAGGTTAGTTAGGTTAGGTTAGGTAGGGTTTAGGTTAGGTTAGGTTAGGTTAGGTTAGGTTAGGTTAGGTAGGTAGGTTAGGTGTAGGTTAGGTTAGGTTAGGTTAGTTAGGTAGGTAGGTTAGGTTAAGGTAGGTAGTTAGGTTAGGTTTAGGTTAGGTTAGGACTAATTTTGTGCGTGCTCTGTAGTAGAAATATAACAGATAGGTGATTAGGTTAGGTTAGTTAGGTTTAGGTTTAGGTTCTAAGTTTAGATGTTTGAGAAGGGAAGGTTAGGTGTTAGGTTAGGTTAGGGTTTAGGTTAGGTTAGGTTTTAGTGTTGTGAGGTTTAGGTTTGGTTAGGTGAGGTTAGGTTAGGTTAGGTATATGCTATACTTGGTTAGGCTAGGTTAGGTTAGGTTAACAAGGTTAGGTTAGTTATGGTTAGGTTAGGTTAAGTTTAGGGTTCATCGTTAGGTACGGTTTAGGGTTAGGTCTAGGTTGTTAAGGATGTGAAGTTAAGGTTGTGAGAGTTCTAGGTTTTAGGTTTAGGTTAGCGTTACTCGGTTAGGTAGTTAGGTTAGCCGGACTTTGTCAGATCAATATGTTTGGTTATGTTAGGTTGATGGTATTTCACAGAGATTTAAAGAATACTCGTTAGGGTTAAAACATAATAGGTGTTTAGGTTATAAAGTTAGGTTAGATTAGGATTGAGGTTTTAAAGGCTTAGGTTAGGTTATAGCTCTCGACGTAGGTTAGGTAGGTTAGCGTTAGGTTAGGTTAGGTTAGGTTAGGTTTTAGGTTAGTTAGGTTAGGGTTAGGTTAGTTTAGGTTAGGTTAGTTAGGTTAGGTTAAGGTTAGGTTTAGTGAGGCTTAGTAAAATAAAAGAACAATTCAAGTCAAGGGAAGGCTAATTAGAGGCATATAATTAGGTATGAGTTATAGGTTTGAGATTCACAGGTTAGTTTGTATTTAGTGTTTGTTAGGTTTTATTGTCTATAGGTTTAGGTTAGTTAGGTTTTAGGTTAGGTTTACAGTGATCTAGTAATAATGTGTATGTGATGCAGTATATAAGACCATTAAGGGTTAAGGCATTTTATAGCTGTTAGGTTTAGGTTATAGGTTGTATAAAGGTTAGTAGGTACAAGTTATAGTTAAAATGATTTTTATTTTAAGGTTAAAAGTAATATTGTATATATAGTTAGGTAGTAATATAGTTCCTATTAAGTTATGTATTGCTTTCAAGAATAAAGAAGAATAGTATATTGCCAGTATGTTTTTATAATATGTTTTTCAGAACGATGTAATTACCAGAATAACAATTATTCAATAAACGTTATGGGAAAGAGTCGTATCCATATTCCCTTTCTGGCCTGAACTTTCTTGGGCCTCAAAGTTTTGTCGGAAATGGGGGAAGTATAAATTAGAAAGTTCAAGATAATTCGCGTTAGTGGAGCGGTGGTCATTTTGCTCGGTGTATGAGACATAAATCATTTCAGAAATAGCTACAATTTGTAACAATGGAAATTTACAAGTAACAAGGTTAATGGATTTATGATATTAAGGTGTAGGTATTAATGATTATATATATATAGATAGTCTATATATATATATATATATATTTATATATAAATATGATAGTATTTAAGGATAGGTTATATATAGTGTTAGGTGATTTATAATATGATTATATAATAAGTTATAATGGATATGAGTTAGTGTTATAGGATATTAAGTGTTAGGTTTAGGTTAGTATTATGATATAGTACGTATGGTTTTAAGGTTTAGTAGTTAGGTAGTAGTAGGTTATAGTTTAGGTATAGTGTATAAGTGATTAATAGTTATTATATATATATATATATATCCATATAGACAAATATCGTATGTAAGAATGATAAAGTAGTCATTAAGTTGTGCTAATGAGTATTATAGCGTATATGGTTTTAAGGTTAGTTGATTAATGGTTTAGATTAAGGTTAGGTTTAGTATTTAGGTTAAGGTGTATTAGGTATTAGTTATATATATTAATAGTATTTAGATTATAGGTTGGTATATTATGGTTATATATTAATATAGAATATATATTAAGGGTATTATATTATATATATAATATATATATATATAATATATTTATAACAAATAAAAAAAATCGATATTCAGTTTATATTTGATTCCTAGGTCTGCGGAGTCTCGTAAGAGATTAATATTTATGTCGCTTCGGACTCTCGACTCCTTAAATATCGGAAATTTTGGATTTTACTGACTCCACTCTCGACTATCCGACGTGCCCACTTTAGAGACATAATAATATGTGCGTGGACTCACGACTCAGACTCTTCGACCCCAGCAGTCTAATTCAAAATTTCGACTCTGACTGATCAGGATTTATGTGTAGGTTAGGTTAGGTCTATAAGTTCTAATGTAGTTAGAGTTTCAGAAGATTACGTATAGGTTCTGTAATTGTTTATCAAGATATTAGGTTGTTTCGGCTGCTTTTAGAGGTAATAAATAAAGAAGTTAGGTTATATCAGGACTTAAGTCGCGTAGTATATAGGAATACTGAAGTGCTTCTCAGAATAAGCACGTCATACGAGTAAAAAGTACCGTAAGGACAAGATGCAGGCGCGCAACTGACAACCAAATATATTTCCTTTTCGGAACAAGTGTATAACGTAATTATAATGCAAATCATTTTATTTTTAATATAAAACAGCCATTATAAAATTTACAGTTTATACAATACTTTTCAGATTTCAAGGCTTTTTGTGACTTCTAAACTCATTACTCTCACTCTCTCTCTCGCACCATATACTATATATCTCACCTATAAATACTATAATACTATCATATATAATATATACTCATATATACTCACTCATAATATACTATATATATATACTATATATATATTATACTATACTCTCTACTAATTGACTAAAATATACAGAAAAACACTCTTTTATCATCTATATAGTGTGAGCTCAATACTATAGTATGAAAACATATATAATAATATTCTAATACTAGTATAAATATATATTATTTTATGGGCTTGTAGTTTCGTAAATTAGAGCACTCAGAAATTATATAGTATATATATAAATATATTTTAATGTGTATATTATCTTTATTATACTAGTATAATAATTCATATACCACTTCATAATTTTTTATAGATAGGTGTACTCGAATATGTAAATGATCTAGACGTATGAGTAATATATTTTTATTAGTGTTTTTTTCTGTCTTTTTCTAGACTATTTTTTATTATATTTATTAATACTATATATATATAGCATATATGATATATATATATCCGTATATATATATATTATATATATATATATAGTATATATATATTATATAATTATATATAATATAATTATATATATTTATTATATATAATATATATAATTAGACGTATATATTATATATATATAAATTCTATATTATATAGTATAATATATATATATATTATTATGGGCATAGGCACGCGGGGGGGGGGCAAGTTCTTGGCTAAATAAACCAAAATGAATCGAGTAGTGTTTTGCCAGACTCGTTTTAAGGGTTATTAGTAGAAAAAACTGAAAAAGATAAATCAATCGATAGATAATGAAGTAAAGTAATTATTAATTATTAATTACAAACGTATTATAAACACATTTTTCTAAAAGTTTTAATGTTTTCGTTTTCATATTGGCTTGAAATCAACTAGTTGTGTGCTTTTAATACAGCTAGGTTCTTCTGACAGTATTCTCCGCAGGAACTCTCAGTATGTCGATAGCATTTGGCGGCAGCCAAACTACTAATATATATTAAATCTATATTAAATATATATATATATATATATATAATATATATATATAATATATATATATATATATAATATATATAGTATATATTATATATAGTTATATATATATTTATATATATATTATATCACTTCACCATTTGCCCCCCTCTAACATGAAATTCTGCCTACGCCCCATATATATTTATATATATATATATATATATATATATTTATATATATATATATATATATTATATAATAATTATTATAAATAAAATATTATATAAATGATATTATATAATATATATATATATATATACTATATAATATCAGTGGCGGCTTTTACAGGGGTAGGCAGAGTATGCCCTTACTTGCTTTTAGTGAACCCAAAAATAACTTTAAAAAGTCATATTAATATATATATAATATATTATATTAATATATATATATATTAATATACTAGAATTAATTAATATTAAATAATATAAATAATAAAATAATTATATATATTATATAATAATAATAATATAATAATCTTATATTATATATATATTTATATATATATTATATATAATAGTATATAATATATAATTTATTATCTATTCTATTTAATACTATAACTTGAAATAATATATCGTATATAATTTATATATATATATATATGGATTATTGTATAATATATATATTATATAAATATAATAAGATATAATAATAATACGGTAATATTCTTTTTTTGTTGGATTCATTTTTAAAACAGTAAATATCTTATCAGAGATGGTCAGCATTCCGATTATCCGTCATATGTATCTTTAAAAAAACCTATTAATGCTACAGTAAAACGGGGAAAATATATTCATTTCTGTGGAATTCTGCTCCAATGCTTGGTCCTGGAATGTAAAAAAAAAAATAAAAAAAAAGGGTTTGGCAAAAATAAAAATGAAATATCTCAAAAACTACAATAGCTACAGCGAAAAGGAATACATTTGTGGAATCCTGGTAAAATTCACATAAGAAAATTGTAAAAATAAAATAATAATAAAGAAAAATTATTGTTGGTGTAAACTTGTATTATTTTAGAAGCGGTATTAGAGAATTTTATAAGTTACTCGATCCAAAATAAATAGCCTTTCTAATAAATTTTGATTTTTTTATAACTAAAGAATAACCCCCAGCGGTAAAAAAATATACCGACACCGTTTGCAGGAGTCGGTGGTCTCATGGCCTTCCGGGGAACTACGGGTAGGACTAATTCCCCCCCTCCGGGAGAGAGAGAGAGTCTCCGGAACCCCGTCTTTGGTATTTGGGAAATGTCGCGGGGGTTCATCCGCACACCCGTACCCCGTACGGAGGATATGGAAAACGTCCCCCCCTATGTTCCCCAGAGATTCGGCACTCGAGCCCCCTTAGTGTGCACGTATAAAGCAAATTTAATAGAAAAGTCTATTTATTTTATCAGAGAAACCAAATATAAGTAGGTCTCTAAATAGAACACTTCTAATCATATTACTATATTTATTAACAATATTTTTTTTTTATTTATTATTATTTTTACATTTTACATTTATGTGAAATATTACCAGGATTTCCAAAAATGTTTCCTTTTCCGCTGTAGCATATTGTATGTTTTGAGATATTTTTTTTATTTTTTTTTTTTTTATTTTTTATTTTTTTTTTTTTAACATTTCCAGGACCAGCATTTGGCCAGCATTCCAAGCAATTGTATTCCGTCTTTACTGTTAGCATTAATAGTTTATTAAAGAATACATATGAACGGATAAATCGGAAATGCTGGACCCATATATATATATACAGTGAATGGGGCAAACAGAGTACATGAAAATTGCTTGGGCGATACCGGTACATCGATACTTGTAAATTCTCTTGGGCGATACCGATACTCTAAAGAGTTACTTTGAAAAAAACGTTTGGGCGATACCGGTACTCGGTATTGTATCGCCGATACATCCGAAATACATCGGTACATTTGAAGACAAACAAAAAAATGATAAATTAGTTTTCGTAGAAATAGTTATAACACATATAAACATTCTATTACTGTTAAATAATAGTTATATTATATACGAAATTACGGTGATAATACTTCATTACTGTAACTTATATAAATTGATATAAAAATTATAGATTAACAAAGGTAAAGATTTTGAAAATATTGCAATAGAAAACGAGATTTAAAATTGCATAATCACAGCTGAGCATATTCAAAAAATTACCAGAAGCATAATATAATTCGAGAAATAAATTAACACCAAGTTTGATAATGCAATATTTTTTTGAAATGTTTACTTCGGAATCTTTTTGGAACTAATGAATCACTTTCAGTGTTACATTTACTCATTGTTAAAGTTATTTTTGAAAAATAAAAACTTAAAAAAATTATTAAAATAAAAAATATACAAACTCAAATTGACAAGGAGACCTACCTCTTCAATCAAAACTCTGCAAAATAAGAGACGGGTGATTCTGAAGTCGGACGGCAAAAAATTTGAATGACGATTGCAGGAATAAACATATTGGAACACAGATTTCACTAAATGAATAATATTGAACAAGAGAATATTGAACAATATATAATATATATATATATATATATAATATAATATATATATATATTATATATAATATATATATATATATATATATATAATAATAATATATTATAATAATATATATAGTATATATAATATATAACTCACTCACGTGAGAATTTCCATAGATATGTTTATTAGTAAATACTCGCAAAAAGATAAACCCTATCCATATTTAGAATAAAATAATATAAATATTCAAGTTAGTACGCTACGTGCAATGGTAGATAGTTGTGTGGATGTTCTTAAAATTAAGATCTTTTAATAATGATAGTCTTAATTCTTTTTTTTCTATTTTATAGATATATACAGTCATTTTGTTTTAATGTGTCCTGGTGTTGTTTTAGTGTGTATTTTATTACTTGCTTAGTGTCTATAGTAATTAGTGCCTTTATATAATAAATGTGAACTTCTGCCGAAATCTTTTCATCGGGAATTTTTAAGATAAGCTATGGTTTTATTTTTTTGCTATTTTGTTCTTTTAAGATATTAAAAGAATTCTTTTTTTGCTATTTTAGCTTTAAGATTTATTTTATTAAATATATTAGTTTTTAAAAATTTGATTTTATGGTTTTAATGCAGTTACCATCACCTTAGGATACTTTTAATTTGAGTTTTAGTTTTAACATTGTTTTAGCTATCTTGTTAGTATAAGATCCTTGTGTGGTTTGTGTGTTGTTTGTGTGTTGTGTGATGTGTGTGTGTGTGTGTGTGTGTGTGTGTGTGTGTGTGTGTGTGTGTCGTGTGTGTGTGTGTGTGGCGTTAGTGTGTGTGTGTTGTGTGTGTTTGTGGATTGAGTAAACGTGAAAACGTGAAAATTTTTTAAACTATTAGAGCTTGTGTGCGTTTGTTTGTACGAGCATCTGAATCGAATGATCTGGTAGAGTAGATGTTTTATTGTGTTGGGCGCTGGCCAGGTTTTCTATTGACTTTCTAACGTTTCGTGGCCTGCGTGCTTAATCACGAGTCTGTGGGGAATATCACCTCTCTAACTCTCAACCTAACATTATTATTAGTTGTTTGAAAACCAGCTGGCCAGGCGATTCTTTTCAAATAAACCTTAATAATCTCTACTTATAACTTTTTCTATAATTTCCATCTAAATGGTGGTGTCTGTGCCTATTTTAACATAAACACTCCTGTAACACGTCTCCTAACTTCGATGTTCTTGTGGCTAAAAAATCTTTCTCCCTTACTACTATCATTATCTTGTGTTTCTGCTACTGCTCCCCTAATGGAAAAGATTTTCACGTTCTTTTTTGACTATCTTACTCTTCTCATGAGGACTTGTTAACTTCTTCCCATCAAATTGCTGGAGATCCTCTATTAGGGAATTTTCAACGTTACACCACAACAGAGTGGTTGCGGCTCCTCCCACACTGATGCAGGTGGGGAGGAGGCCAAAACATTCATTATTCTCAACGATCTGGAACGTTAATTAAGGAACCTACACATATTCCAGATCGTCCTAACCGAATTCTTGAATACGCTTGATTTATGTTTCACCACTACTCTTTCTCGCTATAATACACCATTCTCCTCCTATGGTTAACTCTGACCACAATCTTGTAGCTTTGAATTATAATACTTTTTCTCCAGGCAGCTCCACCATTCCCTAAACCTAATTCTCGCACTTTAAATCGGGCAATTGGGGGGAATGCTGTTGTTTTTGGCTAACTTACCTCTATTGGAATGAATTCCTGCTTGACTCGGGGATTCCTCGCGTCATCGCCTGAAAGGTGGGGGGCCGTAATACACCGATGGATGAGCAGGTTCATTCCTCTTCGACTAAAATCTTTTTCTCCCCAAATCCATGGTTTCGATGGAGCTTGTTCTCGCGCCATTCAAGAGAGAGACATTGCTTATCGGGCCATTCTTCTCCATTCTCCATCATTCTTACTATTTTCATTCTGCTCGGAATCATTGCAGGTATATTATTTGACAAGCAAAGCGCATTTTCACTAAAAGAAAGTGCCACAACCTGCTTGATTCTCCTACTGATAAAAATTTCTGGCCCCTGCCAAAAACATCTCTAACAACTTTGGTAAATCTGCCTTTCCTCCCTTATTCGCTCTGACGGTTCTGTTGTTGCAAACTCTCCTTCTGAAAAGGCCAATCTCTTCGGCCTCCTTTTTTCATTTAATTCAATCCTGATACGATTCTGGCATTCCTACTCCTACTCCTTCTCCTCTCAGGTGTCCCATGTCTTTGCCTGTAATTGACACATGATCCTGTGCATAGGATCCTGAATCTATAAACGTCAGGAAGGCTAGTGGCCCGGATGGCATTACTCCCCGTGTTTGAGGGAGTTTGCTTCTGAGCTGGCGCCTGTCTCGTTCAACTCTCCTCTCTATGTCTTAATACTAATACTTTTCATTCAGTGCTGGAAGCGCGCAAAGTCCAACCGATCCCGAAAAAAAGGCCAGCCGCTCTGATCCTTCCAACTATCGCCCTATAGCTCTCACTTTGTATTCTATCTAAAATCTTGAAACTCTTTCTTAATTTCCATTTCCTGGATTCATCTGGAGTCTCAATTCCCTTCTTTTCAGATCATCAGTATGGCTTTTCATCCTTTCTAGGTCAACTGGTGACATACTTTTCTAATCTAATTGATTTATGGTCTTCGGCCCTTGGGGACAATGGGAGTCATGAGGGGGGGCGCTTGACATATCCAAAGCTTTGACCGGGTTTGGAACGCGTCACTGCTCTCTAAGCTCCCTTCCTTTGCGGTTTCCTCCTCTTCTTTTGCTTTACTCTGTCTAGTATTCT
>JABUQX010047545.1:22500-32500 GCA_015478945.1 Trachelipus rathkii | reverse complement strand
TTATATATTTATTTATAGTTTTATAAAACTTTTTATATATGGTTATATATGTATATAGGGTTATATATATGCTATATAGTAGATATATTATATATATAAATATATAATATATATATTATAGTAATTTATAAATAATATATTATATATTATAAATAATATATACTAATATAATATAAATAATAGTATATATATATATCATACTAGTATTCTAATTACATATTTATTAATAGTTACTTTCACGTGATGTGTATATATTAGTTATTACTATTTTTTAGGTATATATTGTATAGATATCAGTAGCTGGGCCGTTGCGCACAGATTTCATGCCGAGCCTTGCGTCATGGCCACTCTATCAATTTGTCAGCGCAACAGGCCGCATAGGCCGTAACATTTTTTAAACTGGCGCGATAAGCTCAAGAGGCGGCTGATCAGCCAAATCACATCATGCGCCTATGAAACAAGAACAACAGCATCCTTTTTTACCTATAAAAGTTAGAACTTTAGAAGACGTGCCAAAACTTTGTAATCAATTCTAAAAACCAGTGTAAAACTTTATTAATACTATATAATATAATAACATATATATATATAATATATATATTATATATATATATATATTATATATAATTATATATATATATATATATATATACAATATATATATTTATATTAATATAAATATTATATGTATTATATATAATATAAATATTATATAACTAATATAAACTTTATTAGTTCAGAAGTTCTTAACTACAAATAAATGGCACTATTGGCCTCTGAAAATTTTCAATTCTTCGCGCTCGTGCTACCTCCTGGGGGAACAACATGGACACAGGACATGGAGGAGGATATATATATATAAAGATGTTTTTACTTACAAAAATTAATAAAATAATTTCTTCTTATAAAAGCATGCTTTTATAAGGTAGAATTTGGGCAAATAAATTTAGCAAACAGGCACCGGCCGGCGAAAAGTCGCAAAGAGGCGCTGATCGTGACAAAAAATAATAGTTTAATAAAACACTTGGCTGGCGCCCTACTAGGGCGCATAGGCGCTAGGCGAACTAGGTCCGGCGGCATAGGAGCAGGCGCACTCAAAAAATAGGCGGCGCCAGCTCTGATAATACTATATATATATATATAATATATATATATATATATATATATCTATATATATATATAATAAATATATATATATAGTATACTATATATATATATATATTATATTATATATATATATATATATAATATAATATATATTCTCTTGGCAATGATAATAATATATATATTATATATTATATATATATATTAATTATATATATATATATATTATATATTTATATTATATATATATATATATAAATATTATATTATTATATTAATTTATAATTATATATATATAATATATATATATATATACATGGCTATATATATATATATATATATATATATATTTATAAAAAAACATACAGGTTCTATATAAAGAATATGATTCTTCATTGTATTAAATGACACGAAACTGCGCAAATTGTTATAACTTATTTTAAATATTGTTTCATAAATATTTCCAAACCACAAGAAACAACACAAAAGAATGAACAAAAACTTCTATGACGGGAATGACGGGAATTTCTAATCGGTATTTCCTAAACTGAAGTAGAAAGAACTCGAAAAAATATTATACTTATCTTACGAATGTAGGGCTTATTATTATTAGAACACCGAAATTCTTACATTGTAATCGATAAAACGGCGTTATCTTTTATGCAATTATTACAAATAATGAAGAGCTGAACAAATAAATATATACGTGAGAATATGAGCAGAATAGATACGGAAAGCTGAAGTTGTTGATGTTTTAAACTAAGGCTAATGTTTAATTGAATTATTATAATTATTTTTTTTTCCATGTGGTGTAGTATTATAAAGTGGACGTGGAGTTATTATATACATACAGTACGTTATCTGTTTACGAGATGGATATATATCCTGTTTTTCGATATATATATATATATATATATATATATATATATAGGGAGATCTCTATATATATATATATATAGGTATAATATATATATATATATATATTAATCTATATATATAGTATATATAATATATATATATATATATATAATATATATATATATATATAGTACTATATATATAAATATATATATATTATATATATATATATATATATATATATATATGTATAGGGAGCATCTCTATGTAGGGATGCAAGAATACTCACGCTGTGTTTTGCGTGTCGTAAGAGGCGACTGAATGGGCAGAGGTTAGAGTAGCGCACTCGAAGTGATAAGAATACCACCCATTGAGCTTTTGGTTTGTAGGATATATCCCATGACATTCCAGTGCCCAATGATTTTCCTTTCTCTTTTGCATTCATTTACACACTCTTTTTTTCAAGCAAACACCTTACTGACAATACCTTATATCCCTGTGTGGGGGGAGAAAGAATGCCCTCTGCGTATTTCTCTGTATGTCGTAGAAGGTGAGTAAAGGGACAGTGGTTGTTGGGTTGGCTGCCCAACACCACTTATCTCTTGAAAGGTATGCTAATGCATGCCTCGGAGAAGGTCGTGATTGCTGTAAGCGACCTTCTATCATTTGGCGAAAATGTATGAATCGTATGGGTACATGGAATGTCAAAGGAATAAATAATGAGGAGAAGAAAGAGGTGATGGCTGAATTTAGAAAGGGTAAATTTGATTTTCTCGCTATGACTGAAACAAAGATGAAAGGAAGTGGTGAAGATGAGTAGTGTGATGTGAAATATGTGTTTGCTGGAAGGGAAAGGAATGAGAGGAGGAGAGAAGGAGAGAAGGAGAGAAGGAGTGCAATTCTGATGAGTGACCTGTGACACAGAGCTATGGTGGATTTTGTTTGTGTGAGTACTAGAATTCCAATAGTTAAGTTTAAGTTTGAAAAGGTCAAGGTATGTGTGGTTGTGACATATGGTCCTTCTGAGGGCGATGCTGAGGAGAGTGCGATTTTCTGAGATAATCTGAATGATGTTTTTGATTGGTTGAGAATGAGCTCCAGATTGATTGTATTGGGTGACCTAAATGGTTGGATAGGTGATCAAAAAGGGATGTATAACAGGTAGCTTTGGGGTGACGAGAGAAATGAAAATGGTAGGCAAGTGATTAATTTCTATGAGGAGAGAGGTATGTATGTATGTATGTAAGTAATATTTTCTTCAAACACAAGAGTCTTTGTGAGTATACTAGAGTTGGTGTAGATTGAGATGGTATCGAAGTGAAAGTATGATTGATTTTCTGTTGGTGAAGGAGATGTTGAAGTATGTGACGGATGTTAAATCAGTGAAGGGATTAGGGATGGAATTATCGGATTATTATGGTGTTTTATGTAAGATTAAGTTGGTGGGGGTTGGATGGAGAGGAAGGTGACAAGGAAGGAAGTGGGAAGAATTAAGAGTGAAAACTTAAGTGAACAAGGTAATAAGGAAAGTGTTTAAGAGCGCTTGCAAGTAAATCAGTTGAATGTGAACAAGATGAAATTGAACGAATCTGGATGTAAATGAAGGAAGCGTTTGTTAGTTGTGCAAGAGAAGTATGTGGATGTGCTAAAGTAGGAAGTAAGGATGTTAACTGTTAGTGGTGGAATGAAGAGGTGATTGAAAAGCGGTTAAAAGTAAAAAATAGGTATGGTTGAATGTACTAAAAGTCAATAATGAGATGAGGTTTAAAAAAAAAGGTGTTTGGGTTTATATAAGGAGGAAAAAAAGAAAACTGAAAGTTGCATACGTAGGAGAAAAATGAGATAAATGAACAATTTGGAAGGAGGATAAATGGGGACTTACAATGGAACAGGAAGCTCTTCTGGAACGAAGGACGAAAGATCAAAAATGAGAATAAGGGGAATCTGCATAGAATAATGAATAGGGATGGTGCTTTTGTAACTGATGAAGTGGATGTGAGGAGAGTGTGGAGGGAGCACTTCGAAAATCTGCATAACATTGGCTGTAATGAAGTGGGTTTGATAGTGCAGAAAGAAAAAGGTATTTTGGGGATTAGATAATTTTTAAGGAGGAGGAGGTAATGGGTAGAATGAGAAAGTTAAAGAATAGTAAATCTGCAGCCATAGATGGAATTACTGGTGAAATGATCAAGAGTGGAGGCAAGATGGTGATTGAATGAATGTGAAAGTTGTGTAACAAAGTGTTTATGGAGGGTATAGTTCCGAGGGATTGGAGGAGAACAGTAATAAAAACCTTTATATAATGATAAGGGGGATAATGGGAAGTGTAGGAACTATAGGGGAATTACTTTATTGAGTGTAGTAGGGTAGATACATGCTGGTATTTTGGTCGAAAGGGTACGTCGAGTAACTGAGGGACTGATTGGTGAAGAACAAGATGCATTTAGAAGTGGTAGAGGATGTGTGGATCAAATTTTTACCTTGAAACAAATGATTGAGAAAATGAGAGAAAAGAAGAATTAATTGCATTTAGGTTTTGTGGATTTGTAACAGGCGTATAATAGGATTAACATGGAAGCTCTATGGCAGGTGTTAGTGATATATGGTGTTGGTGGTAGGCTTCTGAATGGAATCAAGAGTATGAATGACGATAGTGAAGCATGTGTAAAGACAAATAGAGTTGAAAGGGATTCGTTTAATATATTTATTAATATTAATATTAATATTAATATTAATATTAATATTAATATTAATATTAATATTAATATTAATATTAATATTAATATTAATACTGTCGTTACTTGCTATATCATGCAAATATTATAAATTCTGATTATTTCCCCAAGTATGTCTTATCAGTTAATATAAGGAGGTGGCTATTAAATATCAACTGCCCCTTGTCATTAGACGAAAATTATCAACCTTTCCTTTTTTTAAAAAATCAGTCCTCCTCTTAAATTTTAAAATAGATAGTGTATGAGCACAAAACGCCTCATCTCAACTGTTTTTTTTTTTTTTGAGTTGGTGTACAGGACCCACCATGGCCCACAGAAAATCGGCCATAATGAATTGAATAATCAACTCCATGGGTGGGTCCTGGCTTATACATATTTTAAATGTCAAAGAAAATTTTTATGGCGAAGTGAAATTCAGTCAAAAATAAATAAAAATCTAAATACAAAGATGTCCTTACATTAAAAATAGTCCTAATATTACATAACAAAATCATAGTTTATAGCAGGGCTGCAGAGCCGGCAAATTTTTTTCCGGCTCCGACTCCGGCTCCGGCTCACATCATTTTAAAATTTACTCCGGCTCCGGCTCCAGCATTTAAATTACACCGGCTCGATCGCTTCCGCCTCCAGCATTTTAAAATTTGCTCGGCTCCGACTATCCGGCCGCGGCTCCGGCATTTTAAGATTGTTCGCCTCCGGCTCCGGCTCACATGCAAGATGTTAATAATTCCTTTCCATTTCACTTGAAATCATTAATTCTCTGTTACAATTTTTTTGGCTTTATGAAATTGAATGTTTGTTAATTGACATCTTTATTAACTTGAATTAAAAACAAAATAAATTTTTTTTATAAGTAAATTAGAAAATTTTAAGAATACAGAAAAAGAATAATTCACTTTCTTCCAAATTTTAAAACACAATTCCTCTTCGAACGATGAACTGTCTGTACATTACGTATAATAATTTTTACTAAAAGTTTTTTATTTTTTTTTTAAAAACGGAAAAATTATATTTCAGTTTCACCTTAAAGTTTAAAATATATTTTTCCTCTTTGAACTATATGAGCTTCAGCGTATGAAATATATTTTTTTTTAAAAACATTTTTTATTAAAAAAAAATATAATTCACTTTCTCTAAATTTTAAAATAATTTCTTATTGAACTGCCCTAGCATATGTACCATAAATTTATCCAATTTTTTTTTCCTTAAAAATAAAACTTCTTCCAATAAAATCCTCCTTTAGCGATCTCCTAAGATCCAATTTTAATTACTTTTTAAAAGGCAGAAAATAAGCTCTCAATATTCCCATTTGACTAGGAGGGAAAGCTGTAATTGGGTAAGCCGCATCTTGAAACAATTTAGGATAGTTTATGGTAAAGTTCTCCGGATATATTAGCTGAGATGTTGCGATTTGGTATCTCTTTACTGCTAACGTATTATTAATATTGTTTTTATCTACGCCAAAATATCTAATATTTAATAGTCAAATAATTTAGCTTTGCCTTGTGCAAACATCCAATTTTTAAATGCAAGAAGCGTCCCTTCAAGCAATTTTAGTTTATTTTTTTTGCTTAACATCTTCTTCTTAGAATGTTTTCGAATATTTTCCCGGTCTAAAAGAACTTCAAGTTTCGAAGTCATGTCTCAATAGTGCTTTAATTCCTGCTGCTTGCAAAAATCCTAATGGTCACTATCTTTACAAACCATTATAATCATTATAGTTTGAAATTTTTCAGTTGACATAGGACAAGAACAAGTTTTTAACAAGTTGAAAGAGTATCCATTTAGTTTGAGTTTTCAAAAATAAAGGTTCATTCTGAACAGCTTTTTCTTCACCCTTTCTTTAACAATTGCAAACAATGTTGGATGAGAGCGTTTTAAATGTCGCATTAATTTAAAGGATCCAGTAGATGTATTGTGGCCCCATGAGTACTGGTGGTTTGGTAAACTCTTTTAAATCATGATCGAACTGACTGTATTCCATTAACTTGGTTAACTATTTCATAATAGACAAATGTAGTAACTTTATCTTCAGAGAGAATAAAATATTCAAGTACATGAGGTGCTTTCGGATCTTTGGTGTAGTTGACATGAATTTTTCTAAGATAATAAACTTAATTATCAAAGTTACTCCATAAGAAGTCATAGAACCTTTATTAGTTTTGAACAATAAATAAACATAAGCATATTTTCCTGAAAAGAGAATCATATATATATATATATATAATATATATATATATTATATATTAATAATATATATATAATATATATATATATATAATATATATATATATATAATATATATTATAATTATATATATATATATATAATATATATATATATATATATATATATATATATCTATAATATATATATTATATTCCGCTTAATCCAGAAAAAACACTTTTAACTCAATGTCCCAAACTATAGAACTATCTAAGGATTGGAGGTGATCTTCTCAATATATATATATATATATTATATTAATATATTATATATATTATATATATATAGTATATATATATATATATTATATATAGTATATAATATATATATTATAATATATATATATAATATAATATATATTATATATATATATATATAATATATAACTGTAGTATCAAATAAATATATTACTTAATTTTGTCGTGCCGGAGCCGGAGCAATGCGTCCTTTTTTTGGGCGACTCCGGCCTCCGGCTCCAAGTCCCTCAAAAATTTCGACTCTCGGCTCCGGCTCCAGGCACCCCAAAGATTCGCCTCCGGCTCGGCTCCAGAACCTCAAAAAATTTCGCCTCCGGCTCCGGCTCTACGGCTTCGGCTCCGGCTCCGGCTCCGGCTCCGCAGCCCTGGTTTATAGAGAATATTCATTTCTTGAAGATAAGAGAAAATTCAGATAAGATATGAGATAACTTTTTAGAAGGTGTTATGGACCATAAAGTAGGAAAATGAAGACGGCGAATAAGGTCCAGTTTTGGAGACAATCATTGAGATTGGTGAAGCAGATTGCGGGGTATCGACGACGGCAAAATTTGCATATGGGAGGAGGGTTCCGTGACGTATAGTGGCTTTGTGAGTGATATTGATGTGGCCAATAATGAGGCGTACGAGTGTAATCGCTTTCGTCGGTGAGAGGAGGACCACTCACCAATGCTTGGCTTTATATTTCTAAATTTCGCCCCTCGCTGATCACTCGTCCAGCACTTTTGCCAATAAGATCGGAATCCTTTTCGAAGGGCAGGATAATAATCAGTTGATGAGAGGCGACCTTGTCGAATGACAAGCGGGAGGTTCCTAGAATAGCTCCGAAAAGAAGAGGCGGCCATTTTGGCCTCTCTGTCAGTGATTTCGTTGCCAGTTACCCCTACGTGAGAGGGGATCCAACATAATATGATTTGTTTCTTGCGAGAGTGTAGCAGCCGAAGAAATTGTTGTACAGCGGATACCATTGTACTTTTAGAATAAGGGACTTTAAGGGCTTGGAGGACGCTGAGCAAATCTGAATAAACGACATAAGAGTGGTCTTGGTTAAGGAATAGAATTCGAGAAAGGGCAATTGTTATAGCCATTAATTCTGTAGTAAAAATTGAAGCATGAGGAGGGAGGATATGGGAAAGGTTACGGTCAGGAAAGACAGCAGACGCACCCTCACTGTCCCCTGTTTTAGAGCCGTCAGTAAACACTGGAATAAATCCACCGTGAACTGCGGAATGAGACAGGAATGATGCTTTAACAAGGCATCAGGGTGGCTAGATTTAGAGAGAGAGGTCAGGACCAAGCAAATGGTGGGAGCAGGGAATAGCCAAGGTGTATACCCTTCATCATAAGAGAACGGCAGCACCTTTTGGAAAGGGATGTTGAGGAAGTTAAGGATGTTATAAACCGTGTTTGCAAATGGCCAGTAAGGAGGATTGAGATATCTCTTGCAGAATCTGTGTTAGAGCAGATGGTATTGGGGTTTGAAAGCGAAAATAACTTTTGCACATGATGTATTCCCTTCGAAGAGAGAGTGGCATCTCATCGGATTCAACTTCAAGGCTCAGCCGGGGGGAAGATCGGAAGGCTCCAGTGGAGATATGAATCTCCTCGTTTTGGATAGGGTCTAACAGGTGTAGTAGAGTTGGGGTGGTCTAACCGTATTTTACGTAGCCATAGTCCGGTTTCGATCGGATTAGGGCTATGTAGAGACGTAAAACTGACTTGCAATCAACACCCGAAGATTTTGAGGCGAGATGACGTAATAGGTCATGCATGCGGTGACAAGTCGTTTCCAGGAGTTTAATATGCGGTGTGTATGTTAGGTGGTCTTCAAGAATGAGTCTTAGAAATTTGATTTGTGAAGTTACAGGAATAGGTGAACCATATAAGGTTAGGTTGGAGGAAGAAAGGTGGCATGCTTTTCGATTGCCTTTTCTTAAATAGTACTGCTGAGGTTTTTGTGGGTGAGAAATAGAAGCCATGGGAATTATCCCATGTGAAACATTCTCAATAGCTAGTTGAAGTTGGCGTTCAAGAAATGGTGTGGTGGGTGAGCTGACCGTAAGTATTTTATTGAGTATTAGTCCAGGTGTTTGAGAGAGAAACAGGTCAGTCAGTCAGTTGCGCGTTCAAGGGAGTCCAGGTATGTAAAGAGTCTTTTTTTTTTGTATCATATTATATATATTTGCATATTATTATTGTTTGGAGAGAGAGAGAGAGAGAGAGAGACGAGAGAGAGAGAGACGAGAGAGAGAGAGAGAGAGAGAGAGAGAGAGAGAGAGAGAGAGAGAGAGAGAAGAGAGAGAGAGAGAGGAGAGAGGAGAGAGAGAGAGAGAGAGAGAGAGAAGAGAGAGAGAGAGAGATGAGAGAGAGAAGAGAAGAGAGAGAGAGAGAGAGAGAGAAGAGCAGAGAGAGAAGAGAGGAGAGAGAGGAGAAGAGAGAGAGAGAGAGAGAGAGAGAGAGAGAGAGAGAGAGAAGAGAGAGGAGGAGAGAGAGAGAGAGAGAGAGGAGAGAGAGAGAGAGAGAGAAGAGAGAGAGAGAGAGAGAGAGAGAGAGAGAAGAGAGAGAGAGAAGAGAGAGAGAGTAAGAGAGAGAGAGAGAGAAGAGAGAGAGAAGAGAGAGAGAGAGGAGAGAGAGAGAGAGAGAGAAGAGAGAGAGAGGAGAGAGAGAGAGGAGAGAGAGAGAAGAGAGAGAGAGAGAGAGAGAGAGCGAGAGGAGGAGAAGAGAGAGAAGAGAGAGAGAGAGAGAGAGAGAGACGAGAGAGAGAGAGAGAGAAGAGAGAGAGAGAGAGAGAGAGAGAGAGAGAGAGAGAGAGAGAGAAGAGGA
>JABUQX010047545.1:5000-17500 GCA_015478945.1 Trachelipus rathkii | reverse complement strand
TCTTCTTCAGGAGTTGGAGTAATGGTGGTGGGGGACAGATTAGGGGTCAAAGACGCAGGCCTCTTACTCGAGTTTGGTGAACTCGTCGGGAGGGAATGAGGCAGAGTTTCTTGGCAGGAAATGCTCTCCAAGCTATGTGGAGGATGAACAGACTTTGTTTTATTGATGGTCAGTTGAAAGCTAGTACTCGGGATAGGGCTGTTGACGGAATCTTGGGTCAGAGATTTTATTGAAGGCCGTTTTTTGACTGTTTGAATAGTCGGCATATAGGAAGTGCAGGCGAGCAGGTTACAAAAATTGCTCGAGTCTCATTGGGATTTGGGAGAAAGAGTTCTACTAAAATGGAGTTGTGTCGGTAGGTTGACACGCAGAAACGGGGAGGCTGCTGCAATTGTAGCATAAGATTGCCTTGATCTTGTAGGATATTTGTCTTTGAGCTGGTGTATTTCATCTCTTCTGTTCAATTTTTGTACGGTGCATAATTCCAGAGTGGTGTGTTTTCACAGGGAATGTGAATTTTTTTTACACAGACTAGGCATATATCATGCGGTTCCCTACATCATTTTCGGGGATAACCAAACCGCTTAAAACAACCTCTGGGAATAAAAGTACGAACACTGTGGCTTGTAAACCCAATTTTCCCCTTAGTAGGTGGAAAAGGGATGTTAAAGGTCAGTAATAAACGAGGATTTAGGGTGTCAGGCGAGTCCCGACAAGGGGGGAAATCTGTAAACGTTAGTAACAGGAAATCTTTTCTGCTGTAGATTTCTTAGAATGACAGCAATATCTTGGTCTTTCTGTTCCAAAGAGTAAATAGTGCCTTTGGATGTTTCTTATTCCATCAGAAGTGGAAATAAGAGGGATGTTTCCAAGAGAAGTTAAGGATGACAAGATAGAATTTAGATTTCGGGTAGTAGCTTGAACGAAAAAAGACTCATTCCTCATTCAAGTGACTAGGGGAGGGGGGGAAATCTTCAATTCCTTAAGCTTTTTCAAATGCATCACTAAGAACGATATTTCTTTGCTCAGTAAGAGCTTTGGAGGTGGTGGATCACAATAGTAATACATCGCAAATATTGTCAGCTGGCAGTCCCGGAGGGGGAGCAGCATATGGAGTAAACAATTGAGAACGACTATGACGAGGGGGACCTTTTCAGGGTTGCCCTGACCGTTTGGGCACCTGGGGAGTCGAGGGCGTGGCAGGGGGCTGATCGCTGGGAATAGACCGAGACCTTCCAGGTGTGGAGGGAATCACAGCATTAATATTCGAAGTGCAATTCAGAAGAGTGAATGGGTTAATCGGTGTATGGTCAGGGATTGTTTAATCTATCGGGGTCCGAGGCAAATTAAGGTTTTCCGTGGCATATTAACTTAAAGGGGTCCCCCCCCCTCATGGGTGTCAAACCCAATGAGGTTTGTGCCCGGAGGACACATCGGAGTTCATCTACCTCTAGAAGGGATGGGAGAAAGATATAAATTGCAGTGGAGGGTGTGGATTGAAAAAGGCAGAAAATTAATGGAAAGATGAGGAGAGGGGGAAGAATCAAGGCTAACAGATTGGGTATGTGACAAATGCCAATGCACCGATGCAGAACAAATGCTGGGGGCTGGAGGGATGCACAAAGACCATCAAGTATTGGTTCTTATCACTATGCCATGCTCTAGGTTGTATACCAAGAGTATAACACCACAATAATCAGTACTCCCCCCTACTGGGGCCCACATTTATAATTCAAAGCAGCCCAATCCTAAGTCGCAAATAGTTGGCGTCTCCACTCTCGATGAAGATCCTAGACATTTAGCTCCATCTGCACATTGGACTTCAAAACCAAAGCAATTTCTTTGAACCAACATCACGAAAGAAAGATTCATTCGTAGCTTCATATAAGATAAAACTGTTTAAAAAATTAAATGCAATCCATAAATGGGAAGTAAAACCATGATAAAAAAGTTAAAAAATGTTTATTTGATTTTTTATATTATATATATATATTATATATATATATATATATATATATATATATATATATATATATATATATATATATATATATATATATATATATATATATATATATATATATATATATATATATGTATATATAAAAGTATTTTTAAATATACATATATACATACATATATACATACATATACATATATACATATGTATAATACATATACATGTATATGTATATATATATATATATATATATATATATATATATATGTGAGAGAGAGAGAGATATATATATATATATATATATATAAAATTCTACTCTATGATCTTAAAAGCATTTTAAATATCGCAATATTTTGAAAAAATTGTCAATAATTCAAAAATACGCTCAAAAAATTTAAATGTAATCCCTACATAGTTATTAATGTACTTATAAAAATAATTCAATAATCCTAGTTAAAATTACTTCACATTATGCACTATATTTATAAATTATTTTAAGGAATCGTTGTTTGATTATTGAACAAAGATTTTCTTCATTCAGGAGTATTATAGAAATGTCATTGCAAATACTTAGAGCATAGTAATTTGGCAAATATTTCCCAAAAAGAGGAAATTTACGGTTTCCTGAGAACTCGAGAGCATAGTTCTCATATTAAAAAAAAAAAAAAAAAAAAAAGACTCAAACGAAGGTAAATACACTTTATTCACAGGATTTTGGTTTAAAAAATAGTATTAGAAAAAAAAAAAGGTCAAATAATTGGCAAGAATAATTAAGATATTAAATTTTGTTTAAGTGATAAGAGTTGGGAACCTAATAGTTTGGCAAGTATATTAAAGCAAAAGTTTCTTAATAAATGCCTGACTTACAAATTAAATTACTTATATTAAAAATTTAATTAACAATAATTTGAGACTAGTGAAGAGAGCTTTCAAATAAAACTTTAAATTCTTATGTCCTTCTGTTATGAGTATCTCCACAAAATTTGTCTATGATTCTGAAATTCAAAGGACTTCAATATATAAATAAAGTTCGGGCCTGATTAAAGAACCTCAATACTCACTCTTGTTAGTTTCATAAAAAAGATTTTAGTGTTAATTATGTAAAAATGTTTCAAATATTCCATTAAGATATATGCAAGAAAAGACGTTCAATTCAACAAACCATTACGAATATGAGAAAACGAATTATATTAACATTAAATTTACTTATATTAAAGAATGTATTACAAAAAATACGAGTATACTAAATTTAATATATAACATTAGCAAATAAGAGTATTCTTTTATATTTG
Organism: Trachelipus rathkii; assembly: GCA_015478945.1. Classification (NCBI taxonomy): domain Eukaryota; kingdom Metazoa; phylum Arthropoda; class Malacostraca; order Isopoda; family Trachelipodidae; genus Trachelipus; species Trachelipus rathkii. The sequence goes on along the minus strand of JABUQX010047545.1, from coordinate 14,248 downwards.
AGGATTTAGTTTAAATATTTGGCAGTTTGCGAAGAAAAATAGGAATAAGGCCAACATTAGCCATATAATGGGGTACAACCAATGATGAGCCGAAGCCGGCTTGAGTGAAATGACTATTTTTTTTTCAAGGAATACAAACCGGTATTTAACTCTTTTGCATATTTGATCATACAAAAACAAACCGGCTGTTAACTTCTATGACTAAGCAGAGAAAAGGGTTGTTAAAATTTTGGCATCTCACCATTGGGTACAGCACACACACACACACAAACACAAAATGGGAACTATTAATATTTCAAACTGAAATGATTCAATTAACAGCTTTTATCCAGAGTTTAAAATCGACTTGAAACATAAAAAATAAACTGTTACTAATCGACAAGTGAAACTGATGATAATAAAATGAATTTACAAACATGTATTGGAAACATCAATTAATTAGTCTTTTAATACAGGAATGTTGGGAAATATATGAACACTTAAAATATAAAAAATAAAATGCATTCGTTGCATATATTCTTCGGGTGTCGTATTATATATATATATATATATATATATATATATATATATTTTTATTTTTTTGTGCATATATTTAATATATTAAATATAATATATATATATATTATATTATATAATATATATATGGGTGGCAACTCCAGTAACTTTTTTATACTTGTTGCTCTCTCCTCTCTCTCTTATATATATATATATATATATAAATTATAATTATTATTTATAAAAAAAAATATGTATAATAATAATAAAAATTATATAACTCTATCCTCATATAATTAATATAATTTAAATACTTGAAGGTTTTCCCTTCTAAACCGTTTTCTTTTTTCTAACGTTTTCTATAGTCGATTCAACGAGTTAATTTAATATTTAAAAATCATCTAAATCACAGATTGCCGTCCCCCATCCGATATGGCATGAACTTTGCCGCCAGTTTAATGGTTAAAAGGCGTTATTAATAGAGGTTATTCTTACCTTTTTATTAATTTGCATAATAATTTATTTTATTTTGACCAACTTTCGCAAAAAATAAGGAAAATTTATTGCGTAACATTATGAAATTGCCAAAATAGAGATAGTTTCTATAATGGTAGCTCTGGCTGCGCACGATAGCACGAGTGCAGGAGTCGCCTTCTGATATAATATAATATATATTTATATATATAGATATATATATATATATATTATATATATATATATTATATATATATATATATTATATATATATATATAATATAAATATATATATATATATATATATATATATAATATAAAAAAAAATAGAACAGACAGATTTATATTATTATATATAAAAATCATCGGTTAAATGCCAAAAACAATGAATGTCCAAAATATGTAGTTTTGAAGAAAAATAGTTCAAAGGTTAGCATAGGAATATAAAATCCCGACTCTCGCCAAACAATGAATCATTTGTTGCGGGGTTATAACTACGAACACATTAGTGCTTTTGGCGCTGAATGTTCCAATGCACATAAGTGAAAACGGCAAACTTTGCACATTCGTAATTTTTGGAATTGTGCCGGGGGACAAAAAAAACACAAGATAAATATATAATACATATTAAGTAACAGCCATTTTATTTCTTTTATTTTTTTAATATTTTGATTGAAAAATGACTATTTTTTATCTTGTAGTTGTGCCTGCATTTTGGCCATCATCTCTTGCATCTTTTTAATCTGGGCTTCCTTCTCTTGCAGTTCCACTATCATCCTTTCTTTCTCAGGACCTTTCTTCGAAGCGGGTGTTTTCCCTCCTGCAGCTCCATTCGCTATACCTGTTGGCGCTGACCCGCCATTTACTTCGGAATTTATAACCACTGGGGCTGCTGAGTTTCCACCTTTTGCCAAGCGGTCGGAACGGTAGTTTTCATAATGGACTTCTTGAGTAACTTCGGTTAAATCTTGCATGTGAACAACTAAATGAATTATTGTTCAAATTATTATTATTTATATTTATTTTATTATATTATTATTATTATTATTATTATTATTATTATTTATATATCATTTCTTGCAGTGCATTGAAGTAGAGAAACCTTTCTGCTCGATAGGTACCGAAGGTGCTGCGCTAAATTTCGCTAGAAGAAAAAAAAAAACTTTTCTTATATAATTATTATTGAACAAGTATGATGAAGATTCAATAGCATTTCTTTAGAGAATTGTAAATGGTGGATTCTTCTTGGCTGTGGACAGAGATCGCACTTAAGGGTTTATGGGGTTTTTTCTTTCGACTTATTGTCATTTCTTCTATTTAAACTATTGTTTTGTAGTTGTTTACGTTGCGCACCCCACCCGTAATATGTGGGGAAGTATAGGAAGATAAAGAAATTATTACTTCTCAAAATAGGAAAAGTTACATAAAACAATTATTCAACCCATATACTCATACATTTGATAACACATTTTAACCCCTCATAGTACTATATTCCATTAAATGAAAACGATTAATGGTCTTCCACTAAGTACATAAGAATACATTAAAGGATAAGAGAAGAAAGATTTCATTACTGATAATGATGTGGCTCTAACGACAACGGTAAAAGGTAAAGAAGTAAAAAACGAGAGGTTCCTAACCTATGGACCACCGGGGCTTCCCAGGTGGGTCGCAGTAGCTTCGCAAAATAAAATAAAATAATAGTAATAAAATCAAATTTAAATCTCCTTTGGGTTTAACAAGTGCCAAACGCGTGCTGATTAAATATAATTTTGTTACAACTTGCGTAATAATTAATAATTACTGCATATATATTTATTATTACATTAGCATTTAGCTTCAAAACAGACCAATGGGTGGCAAAGTTCATTATCTTGTTGATTTTGGGTCATGGCTATAAAAGTTAAGACCTCGCGAGTTAATTATTGGCACGTTTTCCAAAAATATTTAATTGAAATTTGTAAAGGCGGAGTTGTGACGCACTTCGAAGATTGTTTCTCTTCTAGATTAAACGATCAAAGTTAATTCAAATAAAAGGTCGTTAAGCACTTTAAAATATAGGTGGCTGCTATTGGGTGTAAATATTTATTAGCCATTAGTATGTAAATATCTTTTAACTTAATGATGTTAAAGCTTTGGAAAAAAGGATATGAATGCTCATTAAATGTTCTTGATCTACTTATACTGCATACAATTTTCTTCTGCTCGGAAATAAAACCTGTATTTCTCCATATTCAAATTCCAGAAGTAATATACAAGTAAACAAGATTGAAATATATATCATCCTTAATAAATATTCTCTAAAAGTGACTGAACATTTTGGTAAATACGTAATGAATGAAAAATGATTTACAAAATATATATAGCTAGAGTAGCTCTTAAAAAAGACGAGATTGTCATTTAAAGTGAATAAAGGGTGCGCAACGTGCACGGAAATAGAATAGTTATCCAAAAGAGTATGACGTAAGTAGAAAAAAAAGCCCCATCGATTATCTTCCCCTCATACACTTAAGTGCGAGCCCGCCACGGCCAAAAATACACCCTAAGACTTCACAACACCGCGACGGACTCTCATTGTGGTATCTCGTCAAAGTAGGGTTCATCCCTTGGGCCATTCACTCCTATTATGCACCTTTTTTCTCGGCTTTAGCGACTCGTTTCACTTTTTCTTCTATCTCCACAGACACTTACTACCATCCCATCCTTTCCATATGACCAAACCATGTTAATACTCTCTCATTTACACCTTTCCTCACAACCACACAACTCCCCTAACGGGTTCATTCCTCATTTTATCAATTATTCTCACACCTAAAGATTGTCCATCTGAACAAATTGTACCTTAGATCTATACCTCTTATTCCACACCATAACTTCAATACTATACATCAACACCGGTAACATATCTTCATGCAAAACCTTTGTGAACTCAAGACTTAGTCTCTTTGTATTCACCCAAGGATTTAATTGCACCAGCCACCTTCCTACCATTCACAACTTTCCTACTACGCTATACATCATCCGTTCCCTTTTCATCCTAAATATTTAAATTCGGATGCTTGTTCCAAATGCTCACCATCCAACATAATTTCCCACCTCGGACTCTCCTCAGTCACTACCATCACCTTACTCTTATCTACATATATTTTCAAACCTCCTCTTTTACACCCCCCCTCTACCAATCCTCTCAAACATACTCAGACTCGCCACACAAAACCAAATCATCCGCGTACAATAAGCAGGGCACCTTCCACTATCTTCCACTCTCCATCAGTCTAACACATTTCCCTACTACCCCAACCTCTAATTCTTTTATCGCTCCATCCACATATAAATTAAATAGCCAAGGAGACATTGCACATCCCTGGCTCCCTAACCCTTATATAAGGGTAATATTATTGCTCTACTTCAATCCTTTGGAACTATACCCTCCACAAACGCTTTGTTGCACAACTTCCGAATTAAGTCAAACAAAATCTCGCCTCCACTCGATCGTTTCACAAGTAATTCAATATATACATGCTGATCTACTATTCTTCAACACTCTCACTACCTATTACCTCATCCCCAAAATGCCAATTTCTTCTTACACAATCAAACCCACGCACATTCACTATCACCTGTTCATCTTTGCCAATGTTATGTAGAATTTAGAAGTGCTCCCTCCACACCCTCTTCACATCCATTTAATCAGTCACGAAAGTACCATTCCTATTCATTAATCTATGAAGATTCCCCTTACTCTCTTTCTTAACCTCCCGTACTTTCTTCCAGAACTTCCTATTCTCATATAAGTCCCCTTTCCTCCTCCTCCCAAACTGTTCACTTGCTTCTCTTTTACTCCTACGTATGCAACTTTCAGTCTTTCTTTTTTCCTGCTTATATATTTCCATACATCCTTTTTTTAAGACATCATTGGCTTTTAAAACGTTCAACCATGCCTCTGTTGACATTCTTACTTCCTACCTTAGCACATCCGCAAACCTTTCTTACACTATTAACAAAGGCTTCTTTCATTTGCGTCCAGATTTGTTCAATTTCATCTTGTTCACATTCAACAACTGATTTATTTGCAAGTACTCTCACATGCTTTCCTTATAACCTTGTTCACTTAACTTGTTACTTTTAATTCTCCCCTACTTCCATCCATACCTATTTCCTCTCAGAAATCAACCACTTTCCTACCACTCTCACTTTCTCCAACAACCCCAAAGGTACCCGTTATACCATCCCTCTTTCGATTACCGATCCAACCATTCAAGTCCACCCAACAAAATCAATCTAAAGGCCCTACTCACCTCGTCCAAAACATCTATCAGATTATCCCAGAAAGTCTCACTCTCCCCATACATCACCCTCAGATGGACCAAATGTTACAACCACACACACCTTGACTTTCTTAAATTTAAATTTAACCATTAGTATTCTAGCGCGCACAACAAAATCCCCCAAAGTTCTGTGTGCCACAAGTCACTCAACAGAATAGCAACTCCTCTCTACCTCTCCACTCCGGCACACACACACACACATTCACCCCACACCACTCCGTCTTCAACGCTTCCTTTCATCTTGGTTTCAGTCACAGCAAGCAAATCAAATTTACCCTTTCTAAATACATCCATCACCTCTCTCCTCTTCATTTACTCCACTAATATTCAATGTACCCAAACGATTCATACTATTTCACCAAAAGATATAAGGTCGCTTACGGTGGTCACGACCAGGTCCGAGGCATGCGTAAGCATTCATAGCGTAAAGATAAGTGGTAGCGGGTAGCCAACCCAACTACCAATGTCCTTTTTTAGTCGCCTCCTACGACACGCAGAACATACGCTGTGGGAACTCACTACCCTCCACCCACAGGGATATATGAGAGAGAAAAAAAAGGTGTCTGTAATAGTAGTAGTGTTTTATGGTCTGTATGTAATACAGAGAGTCTTCTACACTGTCAGAAGAATGTGGATATGAGGACAAGAAGGGAGAACCATTGTGCACTGGAGTATTATTATTATTATTATTATTAATTTTTACAATTTTATCACAACTCACGGCAAATAGGTGAAAGATATGATAAGAACCATCTCTGGGGTTCCTCTACATCCAATATTCTCTAACTTAAAAACTTAAAAGTAAATTATGTGAAGCTAAGTTAAGGCTTTAGAAAATATAATAGTAATAAGACGCATGTCTTCATTTTATCGTTTAAGAACACACCCTGGAGTAATCTATCAGATAGGGCATCAAAAGTTTAAATATAGACTTCTATGAGAAACTAAATTGTTAGGGCGAGCGAGAGAGGTTATTATAAAAAAATTTGTGTAAACTAATTTTTCCTAAAATTTTCCTTACTATGCTTAGAAAAGGAGGAACAATTATCATTTGGGAAGCTTGTGCCCAGGCTTTTAGAGGCTGAAGCAATTTTAAAATGGTTCAGAAAAATGACACGTTCTAGATAATAATAATAATAATAATAATAATAATAATAATAATAATAATAATAATAATAATAATAATAATAATAATAATGAGGGCGATGACCAACGGAACTTACCCAAGCAGGCATCTGAGTTTAATAAAATCACAATGATTTGGATTTTCTACTTCTATTACTCCCCAAGGATACTGTCTCCCCCGGACTTTTTTGCTTCCAACATCCAGAATAGTTGTTGATCCCACAACGGCAAAAGGAACGGCTGCTTTCAGCTGTCGTACCTATAAATACATTACTCATGAGAATCGTTATAATTTAGCTCTTCGTTTAATTACAGAAAGCTCAAGTTCCAAGCAGAAAATCTAAGAGTTTACAAAAATTTTCTAAGATATTTAGAGGTCAAAAGGGGCAATTCAAACCCTTGGACTTAAATCTTAAACCCTTGGACATAAAATCTTAGAGTTAATGAATTTTTTTAAAGATATTTAAAGGACAAAAGGGGGAATTCAAACCCTTGGACAACACCTCGATTTCGGATTATTCTATCATTATTTGATAGAAGTGACAAGTCAAAATTTAGCATTTTCGAGCTAATAATCAAAATAATTTACAACAAAAACATTTTCATGTGGTAAAAATTTCAAACTTGTAATTTTTTGCCCACTTAGGAATTAAATAATTAATAAGTGTTGTGAAACTATGTGTATTTGTGCCAAATGCAAAATTAAATTACCAAGAGCATTACTCGATTTTCATTTAAAATGTTGAACTTGATAAAATGCTATATCAATATTGTTACAATAATACAAATAAAACAAAAAAAATCATATGCAATTTGACTAAACTTTTGATATATTTATTCCCAAAGAAAAGGGAGTTCGTTTTTAAGCTTTTAATAAAAAAAATTTTTGAAGGAAAAAAAAAAAACAACAATATTAAATTGCATATAATTTTTTCCAGGTTATTTCCCTTGATACTGAATAAAAAGCGAAAAATTTCGTCCAAAATATTATTAAGTGCAAATTAGTCCTAAAATTTAAATTTTTTTAAACATTTTATATTTTTGTTCGTATTCACAATTTAATAATTAACAAAAATAAAAAGCTATGCATTTTATTTTATGTTAGTGCAGTTTCAGTTTGCTTCCTTATTTCTTAAATTATCTTTACTTGTTCACCATCACGAAAAAAAAAAAAAGTTTTCTGAATTACCTACATTAGTAATTGGCAAACATTATTAAAAGATACAAGAATCTTTTTTTAAAATATTTAATTTAATATCCGGCTGATTCACTGAAATCTACAGTTTAGGTTAGGTTATGTTAAGTTAGTTTAGGTTAAGATTGTGCATGATGGTGAACTGTGGATGTGTGTAAATTCGTCGCAATCCTTATACTAATCATTCTTTAAAAATGTCATTTTCTCAATACTTAAATAGAGAGCATGAACCGCATTTCTTTTTCATTTAATTCTGTGAAACTGATTTAAAAAGAACTCTTCAATGTACAAACTTAGATAAAGAAAATCAAGATAAAATATGACCAGCAAACATTTTAGTAGATAAAGTTTATTGAATTTATTATAAAATAAAAATTAAGGGAATTAGAAATATTGAGGAAAAAACTCACAATTCTTCAGTTTCTCAACTTCAAATTCAGCCTCTACAATCAAGTATATATATATTAAGTTTAGTAGTCATATTTACCTGTTCTTTGTAATCATCTTCTTCATCACTATCACAGTCTGGAAGTGGATATATATGAATGCCATGTTCGTCTATTTCATCTAATATCTGAAAAATTAACATATGTCAACAAACTATAATAATTGGAATCATTAATTTCTATATCAGCTGTTTAATTAAATAGGAATTAAAATAAATAAATTAGAAATTGAAATCCCTGCCTTGTGAAATTTATTAAATCAATTTAATACAACAACAGCAAATAAGGGCAACAAATGGTTATTTGGTCAATAACAACAAAACATACTAAATAAAACATTTTTCACATATATATACATGTTTGAGTCTCTGTCTAGCTTAGTGCATTTTAGTAGGGCGTTAAGAGTTTGGGTTTGATCCCTTAACTTAACTACAAGGATGAACACGAAAAATTACCCTTTCGTTGAAGATTTTTTTTAATTTTAGTTTATAACAAAGTTTATTATTACGTTAATCTCAATATTCACAGGCAACAACAAATAAAAAAATATGTACAACAGAACAGCTTTTCAAGTATACAAATCTCAAATTTTCACTAATAGTTTCGTACATAGGTCTACTTGTCTCGAGTACCTCTCCATGTCTGAAGCTAATTAAAGCCGCAAGTATAGCGAGTGATTCGACCTGAAGCAGTTTATTGTCAAACTTGGTTTTTAATAAATATACCGATATAAAACTCAAATGCCCCCATTTTACTGCCTACTGATGGTAGGTAGTAAATCTCTGTATAAGAAGTAGGTTCAATTGGCATATATATATATATATATATATATATATATATATATAATATATATATATATATAATATATATATTATATGATAAATATATAATATATATTATATATATTGTATATATATATATATGTATTATATATAATGATAGTTGATATATAGATGTATTGTTATAGTATATTTTTATATATGATTCGGGTATATATATATTTATTTATATTATATATATATATTATATATATATTATATAATATACTAATATATATATTATATATATATATATATATATATATATATATATATGATATATATATATATAGTATATATATTATATATTAAAATATATAATATATATGTATATATATATAGTATATATATTAGTTATGTATATAAT
>JABUQX010047545.1:0-2500 GCA_015478945.1 Trachelipus rathkii | reverse complement strand
TTAGATTTAATGATACAAGTTGCCACCCCCTCCTTAACCAACAACCACTTGCTACTGTTGCTAACCAAACAAAAATTCTTCCGTATAGAAGCCCGCTATCTAGACGTGATAGGTGTTAGTTTTAAAGTAAAGGTCTCTCTCTCACAGATCAACCATACAAACAGTATACTATTCTAATATATACAACACGCTTCCTTCCACAACAGACACTCCCCCAGACACCCCCATTATCAAAACACATCCACCTTAATTAACCGCAGCAAAGAGCACTTACCCCCCCCCCCCCTTATCCATATAACACTCGTGTTCCAAGGACGTCCACACGAAATATCCCATTCAGAAGAAGCTTTGGATAGTCAAACCAGAGTAATGCCTGTCTCGTCTCTGCTTTGGCCACTATTCATCCCTTCAGCAAAATAAATCTAAAATTCATAACGCTCCCTCCACCCACTATCAAAGATATCCCTTCCTGGCCAAGTTAGTAAGGTAAATTTTTTAGCTTCGCTTCCATGGCTCAGCAACCCTGATTAAGATAATATTGATAATTAAAACTACAAAATCTAATTATCAAAACTGAATTAGTTTTACAATATTAGTTTATTAAAATGATTTAATTTTCTTCAAAAGGAACATGCATAAATTTTAAAGCTGAGTAAAAATCTTATCGTTTATAATAATACTTAATCTTATTTAAAAGGCTGTAAAAAATAAAAATAAAAAATAAAATCGTGAGAACATTAAAAAATTTCTTTCACATTGCATTAAGCTTTGATTTTTTCTATATTACAGAATGTCACCATTCACCGGCAAGCCCATATTCGAGGAGGCAGAAAATAATAATAAAAATATCTTAAGATATTTCAGACTTCATTAGTCTTAGGCTTCCTTTAATTACTCTTCTTCTTAGAAACCTTTCCCTCTTCATCCATCATCATCGAAGAATGTGCATTAACAAACTGATTATCGGAAGCTTCTTCAACCTCTTCCTCTTCTCTATGCTTAATTGTTTTCTTTCTTTCGTTCTCCTGTCTCATCAAAATCATTAACAATGGAGGAACCATTCAAACAGTTTAATTCTGACTAATCCTACATTTCCATTACTTCCTAATTCTATCTCTTTATCTTGTTTCCGTTTGGAACTTTTTAAAACTCATTGCATTCTTTCTAACATCGATGTCACCCTTCAATTTTTTTTTCGTTTCTTCACATGATTATTATTCCACTTTTCTCCACCAGTAGGAAAATGTCAGAGGCGTACCAAATTCCAATGGAATTGGGGAAAAAACAGGAGTCCAAGGCAAATCAAAGGCCCTCATAGCCAGATACACAGCGTCTAAAAGTGTGCAAGTCAAGGGTAGGAAGTGTTCCAGACTTTACCAGTAATGTACTTGTAAGTTTGAGAATAGCAGTAAAGTCTGGAGTCAAGAGAATCTTTAGAAGAGCAGTGGCCACGCCATGGTATTGTTTTAAGTTTTTATTAAAATGCATTCATTGTGAAGTGAATAGCTAGTGTGCATACTACATGGTTAAAACTATATAAAACTTACCCATGACCGGCTGGATTAACGAAATAAAAACAGCAATGAACTCTATTGTCCAAAATATGCCTCCGATTCAAACCAGACTCATCTTGTAAATACCGTTCAAACTGATCATCAATATATTTCAAAATGGACTGAAAGACTAATATATATATATATATATATATATTGATATATATATATATATATATGATATATATATAATATAATATATATATATATATATATATATATATAATAAATTAAAATTCAAATAATATATAAAAGTATATAATATATATATATAATATATATATATATAATATTATATATATATTAGTATATATATATATATATATAGTATAGTATATATATTATATATATATATATATATATTATATATTATATATATCTATTATATAATATAATAAATAAATTAGAATAATTATATATATATATATATATGATAATATGATATATATATATATATATATATATATAGTATAATAATTAATATATATATATATATTATATATATAATATAAATTATATATATATATAGGTACCCCGTCGATACCACCGGTCTCTTCCAGGGATGATATGATCCATGTTGTTTTATGTTGAGAGTTAGTTAACCAGGAGAGAAAGAAGTGGGATGTGTCCTCCGGAACCTGGTTTACAGTTTTGAAAAGATGTTTGTGGTGGTTTTGTTAAGATTGAATTTGTGTTTGTAGTATTGTAATTTGGGGTGGTGGTCGTATCTTAGCATTGCCAAGGATGAATAACTGGTTCTTTGGTAGTGAGTTAAATTCTGGTGCTATTTCTGGTGGGGATGTTTGTTTAAATGTTTGTTTGGTGGTTTGCGTCTTAAGTGGGTTTTCTGTTTTGTGGCCTGTGGATTTATTTGGTATATGTTGCATTGTTTTGGTGGAGGTGGAATGTTGTGTTCAGAATTTTATTTGTAATATGAGCTGAGCGAA
>JABUQX010047544.1:52500-58381 GCA_015478945.1 Trachelipus rathkii | reverse complement strand
ATATTATTATAATGAAAATTGAAAATCTCTGTACGCGATAGCTTAAAATTTTACTTTAAGAACAGAGTAGGAAGGTAAATTTCCAAATGAATTTAGTTATTATAATTGCTATTCGCAATGTAGTTGTTTTCTTTTAAATTTATTTTATAATTACATTTTTCTTCCGATTTTAAAAATTGTATAGTTTAGTTACTTTTACCCATTTAATTTATTTATCAAAAGACTCAAAAAATGGTAGGAGCGCTACCTACCTATATTATATACTATATATATATATATAAATTTCCTTTCTATATATATATTATACACAAAATAGAAAAGATTTTATATATATTTTATTGAATTACATATATATATGTGTTTTTTTTGTGTGTGTGTGTGTGCTTTGTGTGTGGTGTGGTGTTGTGTGTGTGTGTGTTGTGTGCTGTGTGTGTGGATGTGAGTGTAAATGTGATGTGTGGGTGTGTGTGTGTGTGTGTGATGTGTGTGTGTGTGTGTGTGTTGTGTGTGTGGAATGAATGTGTTTTTTTCAAAACAGATAATCCATTGAGCCGTCTTGCCTTTTCCAGCATCAGAGACCACTGTGACTCTCACGCAGATAAAGTTAAATCACCTTGTTTTGGAATATTATTTCAAACAAACCATCATTTAGATTTACGAATACAGGGTGACTCAAATTAAACTGCCCCGGGCCCACGTTTTGCAATATCTCTTACAATCATTCACTAATCACCCTTATTTTGCAGGATATGGCAGAAGCAACGCCTGTGAACACAACTAGACCTCAATGGAAGCTCGAGCAAAGAATATACTGCGTCAAACATTACTACAAGACAGGCTCGTTCAAGAAAATCCAGGAGACTTTCATGCATCAGTTCGAATGTGAGAAGGCCCCCTCCAAAAGCAGAATTCAGAACTGGGTGGACCACTTTGAGAAGTATGGGACCATGGAGAACCTCAATGCAGCAAGTGAAAACCGTCCAAGCCACTCAGGACGTCCCAGGAAGCGTACAGCCGAGCTGGTCGAGAGCGTGAGAGAGTCAGTTCAGCAAAGTCCGAGACGCTCTGTGCGCAAGCGAAGTCAGTCCCTCGGTATATCCCGTGAGACTTGCAGGAGAGTACTAGTAAACGATATAAGGGCTTACCCATACAGAATACAGAAGAAGCAGACTCTTACAGTCCTTAGACAAACAGCAGAGGAAGGCTATTTCAGTCAAGTTACTGGAGAAGATCCAGGAGACCCTAGATTTTCTTAACCTCCTTTGGACCTCAGATGAAGCTCACTTCCATCTTGAAGGAAAGTTGAACTCAAAGACAAATGTCTTCTGGGGGTCCTCCAAACCCAATGAAGTAGCCACCAAGCCCTACACTCCCCTAAGTGCACAGTATGGGCTGCAATCTCGGCCAGAGGCATCATCGGACCATTCTTCTTCGAGGAATCTGGCGTGACAGTGTCAGTCACCAAAGAAAGGTACGTTGAGGTCCTCAAAACTTTCAAGAGTGAGCTAAAGACCCTCTATCCATCGCATATGAGGAAGTTCTGGTTCCATTAAGATGGAGCAAGCTTTCATACCTCAAACCTGATCAGAGATTGACTGAAAGAGAACTTTGGAGGCCGTGTGATCAGTCTCGAAACTGATTCTGAATGGGCATCTCATAACCCAGACCTTTGCCCCTAGATTTCTTCCTATGGGGCTATCTTAAGAACCAAGTGTACGCAGGTGAATTCAAGGAAACTATCAGGGAGTAGATAACAGCCATTCTTGGGTCTGTTTGTAACGACGTCTGGGTTAGTCATTTTATACCAAATCATTAAAAATAAAAATAATGGACCTTTTAAACAGCAGCTGTTTAAATATGAAAGAAAAAAAATTTCTGTGTCGAAATGTTTGGATTTTGTTTTTATTACAATTAGTTTTTATCAGTTTCAATGCCGTTCGTTTTATTGCCTATCCATTTTGAACTGTTTTGTTTGTATTGTTTTATTGATTTTACTATTGTTAGATATTATTATTATTATTATTATTATTATTATATTATTATTTATTATTATTATATATATTATTATTATAGCTATATTTTTATTAATTATTTTATTATTACTATTATTATTTTATTATTATATTTATTTTTTTTTATTATTATTATTATTATTATTATTATTATTATTATTATTATTATTATTATTATTATTATTATTATTATTATTATTATTATTATTATTATTATTATTATATTATTATTATTATTATTATTATTATTATTAATTATTATTATTATATTTATTATTATTCTCCACATCTGTCACCTTGTGATTTTTTCCTGTGGGGCTATCTGAAGGGAAAGGTTTACCTTGACAAACCACAAACTTTGGCAGAACGCGAGAAAAATATTGAAAGAGAAATCCGTGTGATCCCTGGCACACTTGAAAGAGTGATGGACAGGACTCGCCAACCGACTCGAGAAGCAGTGCTAGGAAGATTAGGTGATGGTACGATCATTTAGGGATGTTATTTTGCTTCATAATGGTAATACTTAACTTTGTTTTGATGTCTTGTAAACTTCCACTATTCCTCGTTAAATAAATATATTTTTAATGTATATCTCAATTTATATTGCCTGACCCATTTCAAAACCGTCAAGTATTGACTGCCCGGACCCTGCAATATACTATATTATATATTATATATTATATATATATATATATATATATATTATATATTATTATATATATATATAATATATTATATATATATTATATATATATATAATATTATATATTTAATATATATATATTATATATATATATAATTTATATATATTATATATATATATATAAATATTATATATAATATATAATATATATATAAATATTTATATATTAATATATATTATCATACCTATTATATATATATATATATTTATATATATATTATTTATATATATATATATGATAATATATATATATATATATATATAATATAAATAATGCATGTCCTTAAAAGTTTTTTCGATGACTTTGTCTTTTCAACTGTAATTACTTTAGTCGGCTTAGAAAACATATGAACAATCTTGACTTTCACCATTTCCATCACTGAAGATGATGCGCAAAACTTTGGTTTGTACTGTTGTAAGAAATCGAGGTTGCTACTCATAAAATAATTATTTAAGCTTTTAAAGTGTGGAATTTCTTATCCAATTTATTTTTAACATATTATCTGCAAAACCATGATTGACCATATTTCCATAGGTTGACAATATTTCCTCGAGAAAAAAACGGGTTATTAGGATTGCAAAAACAGGATAGTTTTTTTTTTTTTTTTTTTTTTTTTTACAGACATCACCACCGCTATGTGGTTATGTATAATATTCTGTATTTGTGAAAAAGTAAGACGATTAAAAAAGTTAATAACATAAACATATTGGGTTTACTATTATTCTTCAGTGACCGAACCCATGCAATTATTTAGGTGGACCTAGCTAGGAGGACTGTATTTCACAAGAATCATACCATGAATATTTCTCCAATAAAATTATCTTTCTCAGCAAATTTCAGTCTTTCAACACCTATTTATGAAATTATTTTCACTCCATGACACAATTTTGTCTTACAACTAACATAGTAAACATTTAACCTAGATTTCCCCTTTGACCACATACTCTTCATAATAGAAAATATTCTCTAAACAGTTAATAGAAGAACATTTGGTTAAGGAGAAAAAATTTGGCTTAAAGATAAATGAGGATAAAAAGCACAAACATCCGCACTTATTTCCTGCGCTTATTTCCTTGATGACAAATAATAAATTAACTTTTAAATATTGCAAATATCTTGAAACTCAAGGCTTTCTGCTCATTTCAGAAAAAAATCTGTACCCATTTATCAGATACAAGAATGTTTTTTTTTATATTCCATGAGTCGAACTACCTTACAATTAATTATAGGTATTAATAGAGTTCAGTGATAAAATATGAGAATTTCCTCTGTCCCTGTGTGGGTGATGTCCCTCATTCAGAATGTCCTGTATTTCTCTCCATTCAGGTGTCGTCCTTAGTAGTACCCACTTGAGCTTCTCAATATTTTCTAAACTGCACTTTACTTGTTGGCAAACTCTATGCTGGTTTCTAAAAAAATCTCAACTACCTCAAAAATCTTAGCCTCGTTAATTTTTCCTGAATCTACTGACAAACTTAGTTGCTTTTTGACATCAGTAGTTATACACTTAAAAAAGGGACAAAAGTAGCATTATTATTAAAACTACGAAATGGCAAGGAAACATGAAAAAAAACAGCATGTCCTGTTCAAAACGATACATATGGTCAGCCTATTCACACAGTATAAATATATTAGCATAGAGTAGGTCAGATAGATAGGGAAATTATCGGGCAAATTGTGAATCAACTATTGTTAATTTTCAACTGCTGTTTTTGAAAGAATGCTCGACTTCATTTGTCTATTTTCGAAATGTAATCAATGTTGTGATTGGTTCATAACAAACATTTCAAAATCCCTTTCTAATTGGCATCCTCCTCTTTATTGTATTTTCGATCATAAAGCAATTAAATATTTTTTATAAAAAATATTAGGCATTTTCCTTCAAAAAAATTTACCACGATAATTAGTAAAAATATTTCTGATAATAAAAATAAACTTTTGCTCTATATGAAGCCATGTAAATTTGTTTTAATCTTTAGCGGCAAATATTGCCGTGAAAAAGTACACTCATACACACACAAGGTGGTCCGAAAATTATAACATTGGACTGAAGCACTATAATTTTAATTATATCTATATTATGCTATTCATAACACATTTAAAAAGACTTTCATATATATATATATATATATATATATATTTATATATATATATATATTATATATATATATATATTTTATATATATATAATAATATATATATTATTTGATATAATATATATTATTTAGGTATATAGTATATATATATTTAGTCTTAGTGATATTAATAGTATAGGATAACATTTGCAATGAATGGGTTTTTATGACCTTGGTAATTTTATTATTTGGTTATTTTGGTTATTTGGTTATTATGGCTTTTATAACTCTTTGTTTTTTTTATCTCATATGACTTCAGATTTTAGAGCTTCATTAACATTTACAATGATGAATTAAAAATAAGACCTTTAACATGTTTGTAACATGTAAAATCAAACCTCTACTTCACATCTAATGTTGCGTAGTACCATTTGTTGCTTCTTATTCCCGATCGTAGGTGTGTTGTTAGTATTTTTATTCAAATTTTGTTGATGAAACTTTTCTTGTAGCTTTCTTTGGTCATGTTAGGTAGTTAAAGAGTGATAAGAATAATTATCCGGCTAGTTCACCGACAACAATTCACCGACATACACAACTCACCGACATGAACTTATATTATATATATATCATATATATTATTATATATTTATATATATATATATATTATATAATAATATATATATATATATATATATATATATATATATATATATATATATATAATTATATATATATTATATATTATATATATATATATATATATATAATATATATATATATATATAATTATATATATATATATATTATATAATATATATATATATAATATATTATATATATATATATATATATATATATGGCCAGCTTTTCGATTTCCGTCATATGGTATCTTAAAAACTATTAATGCTACAGTAAAACGGAATACATTGCTGGAATGCTGGTCCAAAGTTTGCCCTGGAAATGTTAAAAAAAAAAAAGAAAAAAAATAAAAAAAATCTTCAAAAAACTACATAGTACAGCGAAAAGGAATACAATTTTGGAATCCTCGTAAAATTCTGGATAGGAAAATAACAAAATCATATATTATAAA
>JABUQX010047544.1:0-30000 GCA_015478945.1 Trachelipus rathkii | reverse complement strand
TGCCCAACCATTTTGCCGCTGCTAACGGAAAAAATTCAGATTTTTCCATGGTGAACGTCGGCAAAACTGTTGGGTAATCGAAAAATCGTTCTAAAAAAATAAAAAAGGGAATATCTCCCACAATATCTCCCCTTGTGACACTGCTGGGAATTTGTGACCCATATTGAAAATTCATCACAGGAGAAGTGTGTTAATAGATCTAATTCAACTTCGGAGTCATTTCAACAAATGGTGTTTGCTCCCAAGTGAAATTTTTGAAATAATGCCAGAATGTTTGAATGGCAATAAAACGCAAACGATAAGTGCCCCATAAAAACGTTAGTAATCGAATTTTTAGAGCTCCTTCAATGATGGATCTTGCCTTTTGTTTGATGTAAATTTATTGGAAATTAAAGGGGGAAAATACCCAAATTTTATTCAACGTATTTCCCGTCTTTTATTAAACCATGACCGAACCCCCTTCACATAAATAATGAAAAATTTGACGATATTTTAGCGATTTTCTTACATAATTGTCATTGTTAGTATAACTTAAATTAATTCCAAAAACAAGCTTTTTTATTTATTATGGCTTGTTAATGAACAAAAATCTTCTTCCCCCTTATCATCCACTAGATTCTAGAGTTTTATAGAATAGAAATAGCTTTAGAAAATCAAAATACATTTTCACTTCATCATTCCCTAGAAAGAACTTATTCCTCTAATACTAATAGTATGCTTATAAACAACTTATCTTTTTTATATATATATATATATATATATATATATATATATATATATATATATATATAAATAAAAAAATATATATATATATAATATATATATTTTTATATTATATATATATATATATATATATATATATATATATATATATATATATATATATATATATATATATATATATATATATATATATATATATATATATATATATATATATAAAATATATATATATATATATATATATATATATATATATATATATATATATATATATATATATATATAAAATTGCCAAAAAATATTTCCCCTATATAGTACCTTTTCTCCCTAAAAATGCTTAAAAACAACTTACCATCTTTTCTGTTTCCTTTAATAAGTGTTCTTAAAGCCTTTTCCTTCCTCTTCCTCCTGTTTTCTTCATCCTCTTCCCTTTGTATCTTCCTCTTCCTCATATTTTCTTCGGTAATCCTCTTCTGTCGTTCTTCCTCTTCTTCCTTTTGACCTTCCTTCACGAGTCTTTCGCGAAGAGCTTTCCGCCTCTTCTCTTTTTCCTCATCTGAGAAGCCACTAAAATCTCTCTGCAACAAGACACGTAAATTCAAAGCTAATATTTAATAATAATTAACAGAAAAATGAAACTTTTAAGAAAAGTTATTTTTGAGTCTTTGAGTAAATCTGCATCTTTGAGAAAAACTGAATTAAACTTATTAAAATCTCTATGTAAGTCTGATCTGTCTTATGTCTGTATGGCTGTTTGTATGGCTGGCTGTATGTATGTCTGTCTGTTTGTATACCTGTCTGTCTGACTCCATCTCTTGCTTTGTCTTTACGTTCAAACTTTAGTTTCTCTATGTATACATTTAATTTTAAACACGTATATCCGTAGCATAGTACACACACACACACACACACACACACAACACATTATACTAGTAATTATATTAAATATATATATATTTAATAATTTAAATATCTATATATATAGATATATATACTTTATATTGTATTATTATTTTATTAGCGGTGGACCCAAAAATAAAATCTAAGCATTTTAGGCTCTCATCCTCTTCAATTCGTAACTGTTAAGGGTAGAAAATACCTTGCCTTGAAATATCGAAAGTAAAAAAAATAATGCGCTTGTTCCTTAATGGTGCCGACCTGCGCATTGAAAACTTAGCGCAGGATTCTATAAAATGTAGCTTATGACAACTCACTGAACCCGGGTCTCCTCAGTTGTGTACCAGACGTTGTATGTAGTGCTGCAAGGACTCTTTGAATTCATTAAACATCGTTTCCTCACCCCGACTGAAGAAGACCAGAAGAACAAGAAGGACAACGGGATATGATTTGGTTTGATTGGAAGATGATTAAAAAATATCAGTAGTACAAAACTTCCATCAATTGGAAATATTTCTTGGTACTGACCATTTTTTTATCGACTAAAACAAGAAACTGTTTTGAGCAGAGATGCATTCAATCATTTTTGTTTCCTCAAAGGGGACTAGCCCTTAATATCGACAAGGGGGGGGGAATATGGTCGACAGGGAAAATGGTCGATACGACATCAAAAAAAATTCCCGATACAGCCGCAGCAGGTGTATAGTTAGTTTAGGGTTAGCCAGCATCAACCACGCATAGGGCAGTGTAGGTTAGCGTTAGTTATGGTTAGGGTTAAGTGTTAGTATGTTAAATTTTGTTGGATTCGTGTTAGAAAACTAACTAAATAACCATATTTATTTTTACAAATGTCGGTCATTTGGTATACTAGCTTCCCTCAGAAATACATAGTATTTGGGACAGGCTAAAATTACCAAAGCCGGACACAAACAACATGTGCTAGACAGTTTCAGGCTATAATTGATATAATATATAGATATAGATACTGCATAATCGAAGATCCAAAAAGAGAAGTAAAATCTCAAATAGAAAAAGAACACCTATTTAAAGATCGTTAGGCGATTTATTTATATTGCACATCTCTAATGCAATGACTATGATATCAAATGAAGAAGATCGCATTAATTCCTAATGAATCAGAGATAATTGAATTTTAAGGGCAGGTGGGTATTATATGGGCCGTCAATTCAAGATATAAATTGTTGCGCCAAAACAAAAAAATAGAAAGGGGCAAAAGGGCAACAACGACAAAGCAAGGCAAGAGAATAGGAGAAAGAGAACTTATCCCAAAAGAGAGTAACTAGTTACTCGGTTGTTTGCTAAAAATGAGTAGGTAATTGACAAGAGTTTAGCGATTCAGCTTGTGTACATGACGATCATCCCAACCATTGGAACGATCGCGGAACCAAAGCAGTTTGTGTTAAACATTCTTTAAATAAACGTGAACACAATGGCAAAACACGCGCCCTGTGTTCTAGTGTATCTGCTCCCTCTCAGAGTGTAGAAAAATATTGATGACGTAGTAATAAGTAGGAACACCTGCAACGAGAGTGTCTACAGTTACGTAAGGTCAATTTTCGACGATATCTATTAAACAAATATATTTTCGTGGTTGCTGTTTTCGCGATTTATGTTTTCATGGGTGATGGTAAGAAATTATTTGCAGAAATTTTGTAACAGTATGAAGAAAATATTTGAAACCATTAAAGTACCATTTCACACTAAAGTCAAAGACTTTCTTATTGAGCATACAACAGTTAAACATGGTTCCAAGCTTGCAAGTTTTTGTTAGTTGATCATGTCGCGAAAGATTGGATATTTGGAAGACAGATTATATAAGCTGGAATGGTATTTTTGACACTACTGCAAGTAAATACTGCAGAAAAAGGTGCCTGGTAGAAATATTATCGAAACACAGATGCTCTTAGCCTTTTCCATGGCCAAAAAAAGATATCGATACATTGAATGAAATCTATCTGTGGACTTGCTGTTTCTTCTTTTCAACAGATGATATAGACGTCTCTACTGAACCAGATATTCTGCTGTTCAAGTGTTTCAAGATTTTCTGGAAAATACTAATTGACAATTTTTAAAAGTTTGAAACAGTTTTTGAAATTCCATATTTTCTGAAAATTGCCAAAATACTTGACTTTTTCGTTTTGCGTCAATCCTCAATTTTTTAAAGAAAAAATGTCATGCCCCCAGCGGAAAGGAGGTAACATCAATGTATTGTGATTATAACGAGGTCTTTAATGATAGAAGAAGATAGAATAGAGAGAGAGAGAGAGGAGAGAGAGGAGAGAGCGAGAGAGAGAGAGAGAAGAGAGAAGAGAGATAGAGAGAGAGAGAGAGAGAGAGAGGAGAAGAGAGAGGAGACGAGAGAGAGAGGGAGAGAGAGAGAAGAGATGAAGAGAGAGAGAGAAGAGAGAGAGAGAGAGAGAGAGGAGAGAGAGAGAGAGAGAGAGAGAGAGAGAGAGATGTAGAGAGAGAGAGAGAGAAGAGAGAGAGAGAGAGATGAGAGAGAGAGAGAGGAGGAGAGAGAGAGAGAACAGAGAGAAGAGAGAGAGAGAGAGAGAGATGAGAGAGAGAGAGCAGAGAGAGAGAGGAGAGAGTAGAGCAGAGAGAGAGTAGAGAGAGAGAGAGAGGAGAGATATTTTCTTTTCGTAAACCTGTGTGCCTCTGCGATCAGGCAACTATTCCCATTTTAGTACCCATTAAAAAATGGGTAATTTTGTAAGACAGTTCAAGATAACAACTCAAGAAGAAGTTGCAATAAAAAAATTTGCATGCTTTGCTGTATTGTATTATGTTCCCAACAGATTTTTAGCTCCAATTAACAAGTTCGGCCTCCAAAGAAATGACCTTAAGAAGTAAGCTCCAAGATCTTGAATGTTAGATGATAATGGAACTCTCAATTAGTAGCTAGTAAAACACTTAAACAATCACTTTTGTTGTACCAGGTGTAAGAACAGACACTTGCAGTTTATGGATCATGAGAACAGTACCAGTTGTACGCGAAGTCGCAAGATGGTTGAAGCTCTTAAGGCGCCGAGAAGAAAAGGTCTGGACAGTCCGGAGAAACGATATATATATTGAATGACCAAGATGGCACCAGCGATAAAACACTGGCCGATTTCGTTATAGAATCTGCCTTTTTGTTTTCCTTTCAAAATGCATTTAGACGTCATTTCTCGACATAGACCCATCAGAATGGCACGACAGAAACGACTACAAGAAAGCAATGAAAATAGCACAGACTCTAAATGTTATCAACGACAATGCTGAAAGAGTTATAACATTAATTCAATTTACTTAATTCATCTACCGAAAAACGAAGAGCAGATGCAATACATTCTCAAAATCGTAGAAAGACAGAGAAAAATTTCCAGGAGTAGTCAAAGAGCAGCTGAAAAGGAGTTTGGAAAATAATTAAATGAACCTCGTTAAGTAAATGTGAATAAATGACAAATGCAAAAACTGTGGATTAGGCCTTTTCTGGTAATCACATTAAAAAACCGCGCCTCATATGGTTACTTCATGTGTGTTATGGAAAACTATATATTGTTAGAATTCATCAGTGTGTCGGCATTATTAAATATTCTTCAATCAGAGCTAAATTTAGATCACATAGCGTTTTTATGCATACCTCGATATTAGAGCGGTTATGAGACTTGAAAAAAAACTTCGAAAGAATTAAAATTTTACCTCGCTAAACGCTTGGGCCACGCCTCAATATAAGGTAATATAGTATATATTATATATATATTAATTAAATATCTATTATTATATATATATATATATATATACTTAATATATATTATTATATATTATTAGATATATATATAATATATTAATATATATAATATTTATATATATATTAATATTTCAGACACCCTTGTGCTTAACAGCAAATGAAATAGTTTTAAATTTTCAAACTTTAATGGGAATCAAACTTCTAAAATTGCACATAGTAAGTCAAAACATGATAGAAGATACTCAGAGATAATCTATTCCTAGGTATCGTGGCAAAAGCTTTCCTTAAATTAAGCCTCTTCAGTCACCTTAATGTTCACCGAGTTCGTAGGTTAAACTCATACACATGATATTAAAAAGATGCAGAGTAAAGCTTTGGAAAAGGCGTTAAAATTAGTTAAAATTTCGAACCAGACGCATTTATACAAAAAAGTAAGGACCATTTCTATAAACAGAGTGATGGTACAAACTAAAATGAAAGATTTCATTTACAAGCAGATACCAAAAAAACGCACAAACAACATGAAGTTTATATAAGTAAGGTAGCACGATCACAATACACATTGGCATGGGAGGACACACAAACTTGCATGATTAGTATTATATAATAACTTATAATGTATATATATATATATATTTATATAATATATATATATATATATATATATATATTATCTATAACTAGATTATATATATATATATATATATTATATATAGTTTATATATCTATATAATAATATTTATATCATATATTATATATATAAAACTATATATTATATATATATTTATATATAACGTGTATAGTATATATATATATAATAATTATATAAAAGCTATTAATATATATAATATATATATAATATATATATATAGTATAGTATATATATAAATTTATATTATACTATATATAATATATATATATATATAGGATTTATAAAGATAACTATATATTATATATAAATATATATATATGTAATATATATATATATATATATAATATATATATATATGATATAAAATGACACAGGAAACACCCTAATATATTATAAAACATATAAATTTAAATTAACAAGTACACTTGTGTGTAACAAAATAATATATACCCTTAGCCGGAAAACCACTCACATAGTAAACCCCAAAACAATATGGAGTAAAACCCCAGGCACGCATATACAAAAGTTCACTTATACTATATATATATAAAAAGCACCAGCAGCGGGAGGGAACACACAGAGTGCCACACCCAGGTTGTAGGAGGACCAAGAATACAGAACCAGAAAAAGAAAAGGAATGGGAATAACGGGAAGGGCAGGGCAAAAAACAGCCAAGCAGGAGGAGAAAAGGTTAGATATATAGAATATATATATACAATATTATATATGATATACATTATATATATTAATATATATATATTAGATATATAATTATATATATATATATAGTAGACGAATATATATATATATTAATATAAAAATATACAATAAATATATTAAACTAATAGTATATATAGTAATAATATAGTATAATATATATATAGTATATATATACTATATATAGTAATAATAGATATACATAATATATATAGTATATGTAAATAATTATATTAGATACTATAGTATATATAGGATATACTAATATATATATATATATTTTATATATAATAATAATATAGAGTATATATATATATAATTAATATATATATATACTACATTATATATATATATATATATATTATATAAGATTAATATATACTATATATATATATATATATATTTACTTATGATATAATATATATAGTAATAATATATATATATATAATATATAATATATATATATACTACTATACTATAAACACAAAAAAACACAATAAAGAGATACTATAAATTAATAAACAGATGGGGTAGATGACGACCCACCAAAGAGGCCACAACACACAACAGCACTGCCGGAAAATTCAGGAAGAAGGCAGAAGCATCTAATGTGTTCTCGTGGAAGTAAAGTATAGTTCCTTTTTTTTTTTCTTCATTTGTCATGGAATGATGATTCAAAAATTCGTATTGAAGAGCGTCTAGTGCCAAATTACCCCTGATCGGTGTCTAAATATATTAAAATTTATTACTACGAATGAAAATTCTGATAACAATAAAAAGTACAATAAAGCTAATAATAAGGAACACTTGAGAGTAATATCAAATAGTGTCTAGTTTAGCGATTGTTTAAAGTCAGTGAAGAAGTCAAATTGTCAGTCCGTAAGTCATAAGAGTGTTGGTATTTTACGTCTCCATTCAAAGTCGAATAGTCTACCATACTATGGTTTTGGGGGCACTGACTACCAATTAAGAACTGTGTAAATACATTGAGCAGGTTGAGGGTGAGGTTTAGGTGGGTGAAATTTTTTTTTAATGGTAACGCGTTTGTTATGGTAATTCTTATGCTACTTGGAAGCAAATTTTTTAAACTATCGATGTATTTTTATATAGGCAATGGAAAAATTTGAGTAGTGTGAGGTAAATTAGCTTGTGAAGAGGATTGTTGAGGTTAAAGTGTTTGGCTTTAGCTTTTCTAGGTAAGTGTTTGTTAGGTGGGTTTGGATATGTGAAGTTTCTGAACATGTGATACTGATTAGGGTTAACTTTCCTTTGTTGAGATTGGTTTGGGAACAGATTCTGAAAGCTCTAATGTAGAGAGAGGTGAGAGAAGCTAATTTTATGGAAGTAGAATGAGAAGAGAACCAATGTATGTGAGACAGATTAGAGGAAGGTTTTCTATATACAGAGAAATTTAAAAATAGAGAGTTATGCCAAGAAATTAGCATGTCAAGAAAGGGTAAAGATTTTTTGGAAGGAAGTTCTAATGTATATTGTATAGAAGGATGTATACTATTGATGTGCTGTAAAATATTATGAGGATCTATGTTGTGAGGTAAGGATGTGAAAATGTCATCGACATAATGGAACCAGTGAGCATATTGTAATTCAGGAAGTGTGAGGATGTGCCGATGTGGTAATGTTCGGTAAGTTCCATATAAATATTGCTGAGGGTGGGGGAGAAAGGGGAACCCATGCTAAGACCATTTTTTGTAGGAAAAAATTGTTCTGAAATTGTAAAAAAAACTGTGTTCAAAAGATAGATGTATTAGTTCTAAGATGAGAGGAAACGGATATGAAAGTTGTATATTGTTTTCGTTGAGGTATTGTTCTAACATGGTTAAAGTGGTGTTAACAGGGACATAGGGGAAAAGGGTGGTGACGTTAAAGCTATAAAAATTGTGAGTTTAAATGTTGTGTTTTTTGAATGAAATCTATTGAATTTGTAATGTGAGTTTTAGAAATATTGTTTATGAGGGGTTTAAGTTGTGTAGATAACCAGGCTGATAATTTGTATGTGGGGCAATTAATGTTGATGGAAATCATGGGGCGTAATGGTATGTTTGGTTTGTGGATTTTGGGTAAACCGTAGAACTGAGCTAAATTGGACATTTGGGCTTTAAGGGGTGTATGCAGATTATGGTAGTATTTACAGATATGTTTCAATTTTTTATTAAAATTTACTGTGGAGTTTTTTAGGGGATTGGTGTTGAGTCGAGTGTACAAGTTGTCGTCAGTAAGAAGTAGGTTACATTTGTCAAAATAGTCCTGAGTGTTAAGAATTACAATATTATGTCCTATGTCAGATTTTGCAATCGTAATGCTTTTGTTCTTTTTAAGTTTTGAAAGAGCAAAATAAATTTTTTTTGCTAACAAATTGTTAAATTGGGAGTTGTGACGTTTATTATTATAAAAACAGTATAATTACTAGTAAATTTTATAATAAATACTTAATTATATCTCAAAGGACCCAGGTGGGATATCACACACACAAACTATTTCTCAAAATAATCTTTAGTGAGAGCCTTAGAGAGCGCTCGAATCTTTCTCAATCATAGGAATCACTAGAGAACTATGTTATCATGATTGTTCTTATATCTACTTTTTCTATCAATAGGTAGAGAGTGAGAGGGCATTTCTTAACAAAAGAAATTCAACATTTATTATTTTTCAAGAAATGGGAGGCTTTTCGCTGAGATAAGTACATGACCTTCCAAAAACATATCAAAAGGTATGGATATAGTGCTGGGTAACGGTTCAATTCATTTGGCCAGTCTATCTGAAAACGAAGACAAAATAAACACAACACTTTTAAGTGGTTCTTTAAAAACTAACGAGTGCAATAATAGCAAAATTGTTAAACCCGAGAATGAAATAGAAATATTCCGGTATCTATCTAAATTAAGCAAAGTTCTATAGGTAATGGTGAATTTGAATCGTAATTTTAGAAGTTTAAAGTTTTTATTAATTAAATTTTTTCACAACTAATGAAATATTTTGTATAACTAAACGGAATATTGAAAAATTTTCATTAAAAACCGTTGCAATCTTAAGACACCGGTAAAACAATTAATAAATTCTCTTTCTGCTTTTTGAAATTAATGAAACACCATTATTTTTTCAAATTGAAAATAAAACAGTTTGAAAAAAGTCGTTTTTAAAGATTTCACACGAAATAATGCATCAAAAATTTTTGGAAAATTTTAGGAAAAAATCCGTACTTTTAAGAGTTCTAACAAAATATTATCTAAAATTGGAATGTGAAAAATTTAAGAAAAAGCGTTAATTTTAGAAGTTAATAATTTTTTATTTTATCACAAATCATTTTTGGTACATAAAAACAGATATTGAAATTTCATTAAAAAACGTCAATTTAAGACAATCTAAAAAACTATTATTTACTTTTCAGCTTTTTGAATTGGCATTTCATGAAACACATTATTTTTTCAATAATGCTGAAAATACCGTTAAAAACTCATTTAGAATTTACCAAATAATTTCAAATGTTAAAATTTAGGGAAAAAAATCGTACTTTTAAGATATTATCTAAATTCGTAAATAGTGAAATTTAGGGAAAAAGCGGTAATTTTGAGGAAAGTTAGAAAAATTGTTTATTAAAAAGGGTATTGTCCCCACGTTTGAAATGAATATTTGGTATAATAAAAATAAAATAATTGAAATATTTCATTAAAAAAGCGTCATTTAAGACACGCTAAAACTATTAATAAAATTCCATTTTTTTTCTTTTTTTTCGTATAAAATTTCTTCTCTCAAACGTTCCATCTGATCACCACATGAAAATACCCGTTAAAAAACTTCAATTTTAAAGTTTACCAAAATAATTTCAAAATGTTGAAATTTATGAAAAATCGTTACTTTTTAGATTACAGAATTTGTAATGTGATAAGATGGGAAAAAATGTAATTTTAATTTTCGCCGATAAAATTTTTTTATTAAAACAGGTTTTCAGCAACTAATGAAATATTTTGGTATACTAAAAACAAATATTGAAATTTTCATTAAAAAAAACGTCAATTTAAGGACACCTTTAACGATAATATTCTCATTTTTTTGCTTTTTTGAAATTGCATTTCAATGCAACAAATTATTTTTTCAAAAATGCTGAAAATACCGTTAAAAAACTCAATTTTTAAGATTAACCCAATAATTTCAAATGTTCAAATTTAAGGAAAAATGTACTTTTAAGAGTTCTGGGGGAAGAAAAAAGGTTTTTTTTTTTTTCTAATTTGTAATGTGAAAATTTAGAAAAAAGCGTAATTTTTAAAGAAGTAAATTTTTTTAATAAAACAGGTTTTCCCTTAAAAACTAATGAAATATTTTTGGTATATAAAAACAAATATTGAAATTTTCATTAAAAAAACGTCAATTTAAGACATCTAAAACTATTAATAATTATTTACTTTTCAGCTTTTTTGAAATTACATTTTCAAATGAAAAACACATTAATTTTTTTCAAATGCCCTGAAAATACCTGTTAAAAACTCAATTTTAAAGATTTACCAAATAATTTTTCAAATGTTGAAATTTAGGAAAAAATCGTACTTTTAAGAGTTTCTAAATTCGTAATGTGAAAATTTAAGAAAAAAACGTTAAATTTTTAGAAATGTTAAAATTTTTTTATTAAAAACTGGTGTTTAGGCACGACTAATGAAATATTTTGGTGATATTTTAAACAAAATATTGAAATTTTATTAAAAACGTTCAATTTAAGACACTAAAACTATTAATAAATTTACTTTTCTTCTTTTTGAATTGGCATTTCAATGAAACACAATTATTTTTTCAAAATGCTGAAAATAACGTTAAAAAACTCAATTTTAAGATTTACGCCAATAATTTCAAAAAATGTTGAATTAGATACATAGATTATTACGTTAGTGCTCGCGATTTAGGAAAAATCGCGTTACTTTTATAAGAAGTTCTAAATTTTGTAATGTAAAAATTTAAGCAAAAGCGTAATTTTAGCAAGTTAAAATTTTTTATTAAAAACAGGCTTTCATCAACTAATGATATTTGGTATAGTAAAAACAAAATATTGAAATCAATCAAAAAACTGTCAAAATTTATGGAACTAAAACCTTAATAAAATTCTGCTTTTCTGCTCTTTTGAATTGCAATTTCAATGGGCAACAACATTTATTTTTTAATATTCAAATGCTGAAAATACCAGTTAAAAAAACCTCAATTTTAAGAATAACAAATAATTTCAAATGTTGAACATTAGGAAAAATCGTACTTTTAAAGAGTTCTAAATTTGTAAATGTGAAAATTTAATATATAAATTCATTTTTAAAGAAGTTAAAATTTTTTTATTAAAACAGGTTTTCAACAACTAATGAAGATATTTGGTATATAAAAACAAATAATTGAAATTTCAATTAAAAAAAACGTCAATTTAAGAAGGAACCCTAATAACAATTAATATAAAATTCTCTTTTCTTTTCTGATGTTTTTGAAGATTGCATTTCAATGAAACACATTCTTTTTTTCAAATGCTTGAAGAAATCCGTTTAAAAAAACTGTCAATTTTTAGATTTAACCCCAAATAATTTCAAAATGTTGAAGGATTTTAGGGAAAAAAGTCCGTAACTTTGTTAAAGAGAGTTCTAACGAATTTGTAATGGTGGAAATTAAGAAAAAGCGTTATTTTAGAAAGTTTAAATTTTTTCATTAACCAGGTTTTCAACAACTAAGAAATTTTGGTATATAAACACAAAATAATTGATGAAATTTCATTATAAAAACAGTCAATTTTAAGAACCACCGGTAAAACAATTATAAAAATTTACTCTTTTTGCCATCTGAAATTGCAAAATTTCAATGAAAACACATTATTTTTTTAAAAATGCTGAAAATACCCGTTAAAAACTCAAATTTAAGATTTAACCAGAATATAATTGTTCAAATGTTGAAAATTTGGAAAA
Source organism: Trachelipus rathkii (assembly GCA_015478945.1). Classification (NCBI taxonomy): domain Eukaryota; kingdom Metazoa; phylum Arthropoda; class Malacostraca; order Isopoda; family Trachelipodidae; genus Trachelipus; species Trachelipus rathkii. The sequence continues at coordinate 17,315 of JABUQX010047544.1, read as the reverse complement.
ATCGTACTTTTAAGAGTTCTATATCGTAATTTGTAATGGTGAAAATTTAAGATAAAGCGTAATTATTTAGAAAGTTAAATTTTTTTATTGAAAACAGAGTTTTTCCAAAAACACTAAATGAATATATTTGGGTATATAAAACAAAACATTGAAATTTTTCATTTCTTTTATTATTATATAATACACCTAAAACTATCAATAAATTCACTTTTTTGCTTTTTTTGAAATAGCATTTCAATGGAAACACATTATTTTTTCAAAAAATGAAAATAAAAAATATGGTTAAAAACTCAATTTTAAGATTTACCAAATAATTTTCAAATGTAGGAAAAATTTAGGAATAAACGTACAGTTTTCAGTCTGGAGTTGCAAAGGTGCAAATATCACCAGTTAGCGACATTTTGAAGTTTTTAAATTTTTTTCATTAAAACAGGTTTTCCCACAAACTTAATGAAATATTCCCTATTTAAATATAAAACATAATATTTTGCAAATTTTCATTTAAATTATAAAACTTTATGACACCTAAACTGTTAATAAATTCTCTTTCTGCTTTTTTAAATTTGCATTTCAATGAAACAACATTATTGTTTTTTAAATGCTGAAAAATACCGTTGTAAAAACTTCAATTTTAAGATTTACCACCAAATAAATTTCAAATGTTGAAATTTTGCAAAAAATCGTACTTTTTAAGAGTTCTAAATTTGTAATATGTGAAAATTTAAGATAAAGCCGTAAAATTTTAGAAGTTAAATTTTTTTATTGAAACAGGTTTTTTCACAACTATGAAATATTTGGTATTATTCAAAACAAATATTGAAATTTCATGTAAAAACGTCAATTTAAGAAACACCTAAAAAACAATTTAATAATTTCAACTTTTCTGCTGCTCATGTATATATTGCCATTTCAATGAACAAACATTCATTTTTTCAAAATGCTGAAAATAACCGTTAAAAACTCAATTTTTAAGAATATCCAAATAATTTCAAATGTTGAAATTTAGGAAAAATCGTACTTTAAGAGTTTTAAATTTGTAATGTGACAATTTATCATATAAAGCGTATTTTAAGAAGTTAAATTTTTTCTATTAAACAGGTTTGTTTTCACAAACTAATGAAATATTTGGAATATAAAAACAACTATTGAAATTTCATTAAAAAATCGTCAAATTTAGACATGTAAAACAAATTAATAAATCCTTTGTTCTTCTGCTTTTGAAATTGCCAGACTTTCAAATTTGAAACCATTATTTTTTCAAATGCTGAAAAATAGTGACGTGCTGTTTATAAAAACATCAATTTAAAGCATTTTTTACCCAAATAATTTCAAGATTTGTTGAAATTTAGGAAAAAAATCCGTACTTTTAAGAGTTTCTAAATATTGGTAATTGGAAAATTTAAGAAAAAAGCGTAATTTAAGAAGTTTAATTTTTTATTGAAACAGGTTTTACACAACTAATGAAGATATTTGGTATATAAAAATACAATATTGAAGTTTCATTAAAAAACGGTTATATTTTAGACACCGATTAAGAAACTCTAAACTATTAATAAAAAAATTCACTTTTCTGCACTTTTTTGAAAATTGTTCAGCATTTCATGGAAACACATTATTTTTTCTAAATGCTGAAAATACCGTTAAATAACTCAATTTTAAAGATTTACCAAATAAAATTTTCAAATGTTGAAATTTATTAAAATCGTACTTTTTTAAGAGTTATAAAAGTTCAAAATTTGTAATGTGAAAATTTTAGAAAAAGCGTAATTTTAGACAGTTAAATTTCTTGTGTATACTAAAAACAGGTTTAGTTCACTAACCTAAAATGAAATATTTGGTTAAATAGATACAGAATAATTGAATTTCATTAAAAAACGTCAAATTTAAGACACCTAAAACACGTAAAACAATTAATAATTTCTTTTTTCTGCTTTTTTAAAAATTGCATTTCAATGAAACAAGTAATTTTTTTTTTTTAAAATGCTTGAAAATACCGTTAAAAACGAATCTTCAATTTTAGAGAGTTTTTATAAAATTAATTTCAAATGTTTGACAATTTTGGAAAAAATCGTTAAGCTGTTTAAGAAAAGTTCTAGAATATTGTCCATAGTGAAAAATTAAGAATAAAGCGTAAATTTTAGAAGTTAAATTTTTTTTATTGAAAACAGGTTTTCCACAACTAATGAAATATATTATAAGTAGTAATAAAACAACAAACAAATTTGAAATTTCATTAAAAACGATAAATTTATAAGACACCTTAAAACTATTAATAAATTCACTTTTTTGGTTTTTGAAATAGCATTCAATGAAAAACAGTGCAATTATTTTTGTCACATGCTAAAAATAACCGCGTTAAAAAAACTCAATTATTAAGATTTTACCAAATATTTCAAAGTGTTGGACAATTTTAGGGAAACAATCGTACTATTAGAGTTCTAGTCAATTTGTATGTGAAAATTTTAGAAAGAAAAAAAGCGTAATTTTTAGAAGTATAAAATTTTTTTTTATTAAAGACAGTTTTTGAACAGAGAACTAGTAGAGAGGGGGAGAATAGAACTTAAAACTAAATATTGAATTTCATTAAAAAACGTCCAATTTAAGACACCTAAGACAATTAATAAATTCTCCTTTTCTGCTTTTTGAAAATTGCATTTCAATGAAACACATTCTTTTTTTCAAGAATGCGCTGAAAATAAACAGTGATGTACCCTGTTAATGGATCTTCTGGCTGCCGATTTTAAAAAGATTTACCAAAATAAATTTAAAAAAATGTATTGATAATTTAAGCTGAAAATTTCGTACCCTTTTTAAGAAAATTAACCTTGACCCCTCATTAATATTTAGCTCTGAAAATTTAAGAAAAAGCGTAATTTTAGAAGTAAAATTTTTTATTAAAACAAGGTCTTTCACAACTAATGAAATTACTGGTATTATTTGGTAAATAAAACAAATATTGAAATTCATTGACCTCAGATCTAATATTAAGTACTCCAATACTGATCAACCCTGATTTGATTTTTTTTTTTTACTTTGTCATCAAAAAAACGTCAATTTAAGATAAGCTAATACACCTGATTTGAATAAATTCTCCTTTTCTGCTCTTCTGAATTATGCATTCTCAATGCATTAAGGAACAATTATTATTTTTTTCAATGCTGAAAATACCCTTGTTTTTTTTTAAAAAGAAAAAAACCCCAAAAAAAAAAAACGAAACTACTAATTAAGAATTACAAAATAAATTCAAATGTTGGAAATTTAGTGGCAAAAATCGTAACATTTATTGTAATATCTAACTTCGTACTTATTTTATCGAAGTAAAGTTAACGAAGTTAAAATATTTTGTTAAAACCAGTTTTCACAACTAATGAAATATTTGTATATTAAAAAAGAATATTTGAAATTGCTCAATTAAAAAACGTCTTTAAGACACCCGTAAAGGCCTGCAGCGAATTCTAATATATTGAATGTAAGAAACTTGGATCTTGCATGTATTATTCTGCCTTTTGAAAATGAATTCATCTATATTCAATACTAGACGAACGATCTGAGCGATGTGACACATCGCATGATGATCATTGTATCGTGATTTATCGAAGCTCTGTACGTTGAGCTGTGACATACTAATAGTTAGATACTCGATGCTCTCTGGTGGTAATGCGTAGTCTCTCTATGGGGAGATGTCACTGCTAAACCCGTTAAAAAAACTGTCTAACAGATTTTGTCTTATAGGAAAGCAGATATGATATATAATATCTCTCCAAATAGAATTTCTTTCAGAGAAAAATGCTGGTATGAGATAATGGTTGACACAGCTGACGCTAGATAAATACGCTTAGAGCCACATGTTATTATACGAAGGAGGTCTGATGCCAGTTACATAGCTATGTACTACCTACAATTTTGTAGCCTGTATCCTCCGGTGAGCTCAGAGTGTTATGACTAGATCATGCTCTGATTTCCACGATCTGAACCTACGATGTCAACGACTACGAGGCACGAGCTCTGGTGAACGGTCTGCTGAAATTTCATAGTGACGGCAACGAATATGGAGTTTCTTAGAGGTGTAATAGAAACAAAAGAGCAATAGAGATTAATGTGAGGTCCGCTAAGCAATGTGAAGTGTAGGATGTATTATTGTTCGTGATGAACTGGTGGGTGTTAACGTGAAAGAAGTTTCGTCTTTTACACAGGTATTATAATTAACCAGACCTGTTCACAATAGCATCCGGTGTATGTCTCACTGGTCGTATATTGAGGGTGCTGGACTGAGAACAGTCCACGAATTATTGACTGCAGGTATTGACAGATATGGGTATAGAGTAACAGACAGCCTTTCTGTCAAATTCGCTGGCTGCGTGGCTGCGCTCTGTGAGTGGTTGATAGGTTGATTTTAGGAATAGTGCAGTGCTCGTCGTGAGGTTTGAGTGTTAGTCCTGAAGCCTTGCTGATGAGATGACAGCGATGCCTGTCGGAGTGTAAGCTTTCAAATGCAGACGGAGTGAGTGGTATCTAAGGAATGTTGTATAGTCAGGGTTGCGTGTTCCTATATGTATAACTCTTCTGAACTTTTTTGATATTCCTTTTTCCATGATGGTTTGTGTGTTTAGGGCGCAGGTTAGGTTACGTAGTCAACACCGTAACTAATGAACATAATTTGGAGTATGAATAAACAAATATTATGAAATTTGTACCTCAGAATCTGGTCGTACGAATGAGTAGACATGTGCACAGGGACGTACTCTCAAAACATTCAATTTGTTTAGAAAGACAATAGCACTTGCGAGCCGGCAGCCTGATAATTAGAGAGGCCAGACGCCAATGATGAAAATGTACGTACAAGTCTTCTCTTCTTCTGCGTCCAGGTATTTATTGAGAATTATAGGCAAGGTATTTAATGAACAGCAATTAATCCGACGCGTAATCCTTTGTTCGACTTAAGAGATGGGTCGTGCTGGCTGATGGTCTAGAGATACGGGCGTATGCAGTGCTGAAACGCGCGAGGCGTGCCTGCGAGGTTCGCAGATACACAGTATATCAGGTATGTCTACTAGATTAAACCCATGAGAATGAGAGTTAAAAAGGACAGACGTTGAGCTATTCTTTACGTGTACACGTTCGCTACTGTTGTTCACCTAGGACGTACTTGTTAATTGAGAGGATATGAGTTCTATAGCAGCTGACTAGAATAAAGAGCTCCAGGTCAGTGCGAAAGCTAGGGTGTCAGATCACACAACTTGTTGAAATTTTTGGAAAAAATCCGTACTTTTTAAAGAGTTTCTAGATCAAGATCATGAATTTTGAATATCATTATATGAATTAACGTCAGAGAAATTTAAGATAAAGCGTAATTTTGATATCAAGTTTAGTATATACGGTTAATAGGATTTCTTTTTATGCATGGATAAAAACAGGGACACTCCGGCATATCTAGCACAGACTTTGCAGACTTCTTACGGCGAGTGGTCATCATTTCTACTAAGTGTAGTTGGGAGCGACGTGAGTGTGATTGATGTTTTGTTCATTAGCACTATATAAGCCCATTGCGATTATGACGAGTACTATTTCAGGACTGTAGATTACATCATTCAAGCAGTAGATGTTAAGCAGATTCAGTCACGATATAGCTTAGTTTTGTCAGAGAGTATCAGTCCCTAGGCAAACACCTAAAACTATTAAATAAATTCAACCTTTTTTTGCTTTTTGAAAAATAGCTATTCAAATGAAACACAGTTATTTTTTAAATGCAAATAATACGTTAAAAACTCGAATTTTTAAGATTTACCAAATTAATTTTCAAAATGTTGAAATTTAGGAAAAATCGTATAAGAGTTCTAAATTTGTAAATGTGAAAATTTAAGAAAAAAGCGCGTAATTTTTAGAAGTTAAAATTTTTTTTTTAAAACAGGTGTTTACACCAACTAATGAAATATTTGGTATATTAAATGACGGTACAGAGACTATAGACTTAAGCTGGAATTTCACATTATCGATGGAAAAACCGTCAATTTTAGATGACAGACCATACTCTGTAGTCGCTGTACGGAGTCATATACCATAGTACTTAGCGCAGTATAATTACAGCATTCGGATTATTTTCAGCCGTGAACTCAGCTGCGATGATCGACTAATTCTTCTGAGCGATATCTTTCATCGAAATCATCTCAGTCATATTTCAATTATTATCGACAGTTCTAATTACACATTTTTAGCAAATGCTCGAAATAGACGAGACACCTTTATGTGATAAACTAGACCTCGTTGTGTGGTACGCCAGCAAGATATTGTAAAAGATTTACCAGGAGCGACGAGTAGACTACATCATCTTTGTGAGCACACTCGCTATGTAAAATATTATTCGAGATGTACAAAACTTGAGCTAGCTGTATACATATACGTTGTCCAGAAGTTGTCTTGAGCTAACGGTGTTTGGGAGGATTGAGTGTAGCGATGATTAGAGATTTGCTCAAAAGCGTTTAAGATAAAGCGTAAATTTTAGAAGTCTTGCCATTAAAGTTGTTCTTTGTATTTGCAACTGACATTAAGGTATTTACCTACTTGCTACCACCTGCCAATTGAAAGGCACATATTGGGGAGTTGAGTAGGTAAATGACTTATGAACAATAATTGAAAGATTTCAATTAAAAAAACGTCAATATATGACACGACCTAAAACAATTAATAATTTCTCTTTTCTGTTTGCCTTTTTGAAATTGCATTTCAACAAAACACATTAATTGGAGACGAGACATCATTTTTTTCAAATAAATGCTGAAAATACCGGAGAGTCTGCGCACCATTGTTAAATACGATCTGAGGCGCGCAAATTTTAAGACGATGATTGAGAACATCGGGCAAATTTAACAAAATGTTAATACATTGTATCGACATATGTCTGTAGTCTGAGTAGTGTGAATGTCGCTTGTACGCAGAGCAATTTATTGTAAAAGTCTGAACACATCTGTTACGTGTGGGTTGTAGAAATGAGCGAATGTGTATCTCCGTAAATGTACAATATTGTGGCTATAGCGATTGTGAATCAGATGCAACATTTCAATTAGAAACATGATTAGTCACGTGGCAAGATCTTTGTAACGTCACGAGATTGTGAGGAGCATTATGGTTTTTGCTCGTTCAAATAAGTTTGAGACACACTACCGTATTATAATGGAAATTTACACAGCACCAACTAGACTTTGCCATTGGCAGGATATGCTAGATTAAATTACTGTTGGTATATTAAAAACCAAACATTGAAATTTCATTAAAAAAACGTTCAATTTAAGACACGATTCTATGGTAGCAAAAAACACATTATAGCATTGCAAAAAGAGGATCTTGGTAGCACCATCTGTAACAGAATCCTTATCTCTCAGCTAGTTGGCGTTTATTGTTGATCGCAAAATTGAGGCGAGCAAGTTTTAATACAGAAAATTATGTGAAGAGATATGACACTCGATACCAGCTATTGATTTATTTACTTTATCGAAGATAACGACGATATTGCTGTTCTCAGGAGAGCGATTGGAGAATTTCGCAGAGGCGAGTGGTAATACCAAGGCATAGAGGCTTGGCGCATTTTCGGAAATAACGTGCGTGTAAAGACACCTCGTGTGCATGGGTGTAGGCAAGAGAGCAGTGGAGGCGACGGTTGGCAAAATATTATCAGATATAGAGCGCGAACAGGTTTATCACCCTCCATCTCGACCTGGCAGAACCGCAGAGATATCGCAAATATATCTCAAGATGCCTTTTTTGTCAACAAATTTAGGGGAAAAATGGTACTTTTAAGAGTTCTAGTTAAATTTGGTAAATGTGGGAGAAACGATTGTAAAGCAAATGTAAAAAGCATGGGTGAATTATGATTTTTAAGACAGTTTACTGAGTTTTTTTTCTTGAAAGGCTGATGTGGTTTACTTGAAACTACCAGCAGCTTAATGAGGCGGGCACGATAACGACAAAACGCAGTGTCAGGGAGAAAAAAAAGCGGTATAAAACGAAGATATTTGGTATAATAAATGAACCCAAAAGACTATTGGAAGTTTTGCCATTAAAGAAAACGGTATAAGTTTTAGACCCTAAAAACTAATTATAAAATTCACTTTTCTTGCTGTTCTTGCGAAATAACCTAGTAGATGTATAGCATTACAGAGTGGCAAAAACTATTGATGATGACCACGAATTTTACTCTTTAGTTGTCTAAAATGCTCGACTGAGCTTAGGGCAGAACATGGGTCGGTCAGGTGCTAATCTCGCGCGGGGGTTCGTCTCTGGCGCGCGAAAAATATTGAAGCAGCCGTGGCGGGCGCAAAGTGCTAGTATAGTGCGAAGTAAGATTCGATAAGTGTCGCATGGCATAGGATGTTCTTGAGAACGATTATTTAAGTCGCGCACGGCCTCGTATTAGTCGCATATAGTCCTTAGACCACGAGGATCACGATTGCGCAAACAGACGTATGTAAGAGTTTTTCATTCATATCGATTGTGAGGGAGAAATGTTCTCTTATTTCGAGAGACAATGCTGGGGTTAACTTATTGAAATAGAGTGTTCCGTTGCTGGGGTTATAGAATTGTTGTAGGATGGAGTTTGAGCGGAAATACGTGTATGAGAAGAGCGAGAAAGGCGCTGGGTTTGGACATCGGAAGAGAATTTTTAGAATAAGTTGAAAAATGTTTCGTTTTATAAATATCAACACAGAACTACGCCTGGTTATTCATGCTAATTGGCGAGTACACTTTCGCTGCGCGCTGGAGAATCGTTATATAGTGTGTTGTGTGACTATATAAGAGTGATTACACCGCAGGGTCGTAGACATGCATAGTCTACGTAAAGGGAATGATTGAAAATTTCCATCTCTATTAAAGAATAAAAGCCGCAGTGGTCTCAATTTAAAAGAGAGCATCCACAGTAAAGCACAGGTCTATTAATAAATATCGCTTCTTTTGCTATCGGGCTTTTTTAGAATCAGCTTTCTGCCATTTGCAAATGTGGGAAAACAACAGGCATTGTTATATCACAGGTCGAACGACTTTTTTACAAACTGGCTCGAGCAATAACGACGAGGTGCAGCTGAATGGATAGCGAAAGGGATAAAAGACATGAAGGCGTACTGTATCTGTCAGGGACGATCGGGGATCGTCACCCAAGCTAATGTGAGGTGAGACCGGCAACTGCGGAGGCGGGGGGTGGTCAGGATTATAATTCGTGAAAGCTCGTAGACCGTACAAGGAGAAATTTTATATACTGAGACTAGTGTGATAGATCGTGATAAGGTAAACATATGTAAAGTGGTTGATTACACTCATGACGATTGCGTTCGCTCCAGAACTAGTAGCTGATCCCACGGAAATTTAAGGAGAGGATAGAAATAGGAAGCAGTCTTCTTCCGCAAGAGAGCTTGAGAGTGCATAATCGCCTATGCTGATATAATTAGGATAGGTTGTGCATCAGCATAGAGTATCAGGCGAGCATTGCGTGGGCTATGGGACACATGCCCGCTTCAAGTAGGAGTAGAGTTAGCGCTGTGACGAATGACTATATGGTATCGACAAGCATGAGAGATACAGATGCTCGCGCATCCACCCTAGATTGTGCTATAGCAAGTAGAGGGATCTATTCAAGGGTGAAGTGTCGTGTTCTGTGTAGGCGCGCATTGAAAAGATGGGACCGAGTAAATCGCCGAGTGAAGACTGATTATTCTGCTGCAGCGTGTATGCTTGATTTATCATGTACAATAAGCTTATGATGAAGGATATAAGTCTGTCAGCACTTACTGGGAGAAATAGCATCATCAGTTCATCGCGTTGTATGAGCAGCATAGTATAAGGACATCCTGAGAACATTTGAGATAAGATTCTTCATAGGCTCACCGGCGCAATGCCTCTGGAACGAATACAAAAGTTCGTACGTCTACATTTGCAGGGCGGCATAGCTAGGTCTCGTGACGCCGAATGTCGAGTGGCAACATGTATGCAATTTTGACCTTGTATATAGTAAAGACGTATTTCCACATCATATTCTCAACATTCAGAGAATGGTCTGAGTCTCTGCGCACGAGCGGTTGGATTGAGTATCTGTTGATTTGATTGCTACATGGTTATTAACACTTAGACGATATAGGATCAATCCATATATACGAAATGAACGAAACACGTGATCATAACACGAAGCAATCTCTCTGCAACTCGAACCCATAGCGATATGTCGGGATGAAGGAGAGGGAAAAACATAGAGACGACAGCATTGTTGATATTGAGTCATGATATAACCGAAGTTGAGCGACAGCTCAGAGTAGCTAACATAGACACTTCATAGCGGTGTATCAAAATAACGCACAAATCAGTCGATGAGATTATTAGTTTACTCTAAGAGATCTTTAGGACTCTGAGTTCCTACTAATGTCTTACTATCGCTAGTCTGTGTATTGTGCATTAACATCGAGTAAATTTCAATGTTTGTCTCGTTAATAGTACCAAATAATTTCATCTAATATGTGTGGTCTGGTACAGAGGATTAGAACGAGTGTGCCTATGGTTCATAGCGTCCCTGTTTTCGTCTCAGTAGAACTCACAATTCGAAGTAACGCGTCGAAGTTATTCAAACGTTTCTACAAATATTACGACATTGATGTCTAAATGATCACTCTTAACATTGTTCACCCATCTATACAAATTGTAGAACTCTCTTAACAAGTGTTACGATTTGATACTTCCAACATTGTGGACGATGTCTGCGCCCTAGTATCTATGTGGTCGTGCAACCATTATGAAAGAGTCGATCATGACAGTATGATTGGTTAAATCTAAAATTGAGTTTTTAACGGTATTTCAAGCTATTTAAAAAAAATAATGTGTTTCCATTGAAATGCAAATTTCAAAAAGCAGGAAAAGAGAATTTTTAATTGTTTTAGGGTGTCTTAAATTGACGTTTTTTAATGAATTTTCAATTATTGTTTTTATATAACCCAAAATATCATTTAGTTGTGAAAACGCTGTTTTAATAGAAAATGTAACTTCTAAAATTACGGCTTTTTTTTCTTAAATTTTTCCACATTAGCCAAGTCAGGAAATTTAGAACTTGCTCGATTAAAAGTATCGATTGGTTTCATTTAAAATATTCAACATTTGGAAATTAATTTGGTAAATCTAAAAAATGAGTTTTTAAAGGTATATACGTAGTTCAGGAGGAGTCGAGGAAGGGCCGCGGCACGGCATGCGATACGATGCAAGGATGGTATCAGTAGGGATATAATCCGTTTCTAGGACTATTCAGGCAGAGTCTAATGCAGTTTGGTAGGGTATACAATTAACGAGCATAGTGATGCGAGCGCTAAAAGAATCTCAGAGACAGTGTATTTTCTTCGTGTCTTAAGGTTAGATCGTCGGAAGTATTTAGGGGTTGTGAGAGAGTCGAGATGGCTGCAGAAGAACTGCGTATGACAGAGGATGAGTGCTGTATAGAGCTCGTCTTCCTCGCTCTGTGCGCGCCTTGCGGGTGGTGTCAGTATTCTCAGAATTATGAAGAATGTATGATCCTAGGCTTACCGTCGTGGTAGGCGCCCTGCAATCACTTTATCGATGTCTCGGCGATCCATTCAGAAATTAAAAATAATGTGTGGTTCATGTGTAGATGATATTGATCAAAAAGCAGAAAAAGTGAATTTATTAATAGTATTTATGGTGTCTAAAATTAACGGTATTTTTAATGGAAACTACAATATTACCTCGTGAACAATAAATATTTCATAGTTGTGAAAACCTGTTTTCAATAAAAAATTAAACTTCTAAAATTTACGCTTTTTCTTCATAATTTTCAGCCCATTACAAATATTTAGAACTCCTTCAAAAGTACGATTTTTTCCTAAAATTTCAAACATTTGAAATTATTTGGTAAAATCTAAATTGAGTTTTTAAACGGTATTTTCCAGCATTTGAAAAATATTGTGTTTCATTGAAATGCAATTTCAAAAAGCAGAAAGAGGAATTTATGATAGTTTTAGATGTCTTAAATGACGTTTTTTAATGAAATTTCAATTTTGTTTTATATACCAATATTTCATTAAGTTGTGAACCTGTTTTAAAATGAAACCAAATTTAACTTCTTAAAATTAACGCTGTTTTCTGTTGAAATTTTCGACATATACGAAATTTAGAGACTCTTAAAAGTAAGACATGTTTTACTAATTCAACATTTGAAAATTATTTGGTTATACTGTAATTGAGGTTTTTAACGGTCAATTTTCAGACATTTGAATAAACATGATGTTGTTTCATTGAAAATGCAATTTCAAAAAGCAGAAAAGAGAAACTTATTAATTGTTTTTAGGTGTCTAAATTGACGTTTTATGAAATTTTCAATATTTGTTTTTATAGGCCTAACGCAAATCATTATTCATTAAGTTTTGCTGAGAAACCTTTGTTTCAATAAAATTTAAACTTCTAAAATTACGACTTTATCTTAAAATTTTTTCAAACATTACATAAATTTAGAACTCGTGAAAAGTAGCAGTTATTTTTCCAAAAAATTGCAAGCATTTGAAATTAAGTTTGGTAAAATCGTTAAAATTGAGTTTTTAACCGGAGTATTTTGCAGGCTTTAAAACGAAAAAAGAGTTACTGTCGAGTGTTGACTTTTCACTGATGAGATGCCAGGTTTCCAAAAAGAGCCAGAAAGAGAGAAATTATTAATTGTTTTTAGGTTTCTTAAAATTGACGTTTTTTAATGAAAATTTCAATATTTGTTTTTTATATACCAAAATATTTCATTAGTTGTGAAAACCTGTTTTGAATAAAAAAATTTAACTTCTAAAAAATTACGCTTTTTCTTAATTTTTCACCTTACAAATTTAAGAAAGCTCTTAATAGTACGATTTTTTCCTAAAATTCTCAACATTTTTGAAAAATTATTTGGTAAATCTTATAAATTGAGTTTTTAAACGGTATTTTTTAAGCATTTGAAAAAAAAGTGGTTTCATGAAATGCTATTTCAAAAAGCAAAAAAGTGAAATTTATTAATAGTGTTTTAGGTGTCTAAAATTTATCGTTTTAATGAAATTTCATGTTTTGTTTTTTATACCAAAATATTTTCATTTAGTTGTGAAAACGCTGTTTCAATAAAAAAAATTTAACTCTAAAATTACGCTTTATCTTAATTTCAGCGATATTACAAAATTTAGAACTCTTAAAAGTACGTATTTTTCCCAAATTTCAACATTTGATATTATTTTTTTAAAATCTTAAAATTGAGTTTTTAACGGGTATTTTCATTTGTAAAAAATAATGTGTTTCATTGAAATGCAATTTCAAAAAGCCCAGAAAAGAGAATTTAATTATTGTTTTACGTGTATTAAATTGACGTTTTTAAATGAAAATTTCAAATTTTTGTTTTTAATATACCAAATATTTCATTAGGTTTTTGAAAACCTGTTTTTAATAAAAAAATTTAACTTCTAAAATACGCACTTTTTTCCTTAAATTTTCACATTACAAATTTTTAAACTCTTAAAAGTAACGATTTTTCCTAAATGTCACAACATTTGAAATTATTTGGGTTATCTTAAAAATTGATTTTTAACGGTATTTTTCAGCATTTGAAAAAAAGAATGGTGGTTCATTGAAATGCAAATTTCAAAAAGCAGAAAGAGAATTTATTAATTGTTTAGGTGTCTTAAATATTGCAGTTTTTTAATGAAATTTCAAATATTGTTTTTATATACCAAAATATTTCATTAGTTTGTGAAAAACCTGTTTTAATAAAAAATTTAACTTCTAAAAAATTACGCTTTTTCCTTAAATTTTCAACATTACAAATTTAGAAACTCTTAAAAGTAACGATTTTTCCTAAATTTCACAACATTTGAAATTATTTTGTTTATTCCTTAAAATTGGTTTTTAAACGTATTTTCAAGCATTTGAAACAAAAAATGTGTTGCTTGAAATGGCCCAAATTTCAAAGAGCAGAAAGAGAATTTATTAATAGTTTAAGGTTAGGTGTCTTAAATTGACGTTTTTGATGAAATTTCAATATTTGTTTTTATATACCAAATATTTCATTAGTTGTGAAAGCCTGTTTTAATAAAAAATTTTAACTTCTAAAATTACGCTTTTTCTTGAAATTTTTCACATTCAAATTTGAAACTCTAAAAAAAGTTAACTCACGATTTTTCCTAAAATTTGCAACATTTGGAATTATTTGGTAAATCTTAAATTGAAGTTTTTTATTGAAATTTTTCAGCATGTCCAAAATACTTTCAATTTTTACTTGAAATGCAATTTCAAAAAGCAGAAAAGAGAATTTATTATTAGTTTTAGGTGTCTTAAATTGACGTTTTTTAATGAAATTTCAAAATTTGTTTTTTATAATCCAAATATTTTCATTAGTTGTGAAAACCCCTTTTGTTTTAATAAAAAAATTTTAACTTCCTAAATTTACGCTTTTTTCTTAAATTTTCACATAATCATTTAGGAACTCTTAATAGTAACGATTTTTCCTAATTTCAAACATTGAAATTAATTTGGGTAAATCTTAAAAATTGAGTTTTTAACAAAGAGGTTTTTAGATTTGAAAAATAATGAACAAACATTGAAATGGCTATTTTCAAAAAGCAAAAAGTGAATTTATTAATAGTTTTAGTGTCTAAAATTGAGTCGTTTTTAAATGAAATTTCAATGTTTGTTTTTTTTATACAAATATTTTTTTTAGTTGTGTGGGAAAACCTGTTTTTCCAAATTAAAGAAAATTTAATTTTTAAAATTAACCTTTTTTTTTTTAAATTTTCACATTACAAATTCTGAACTCTAAAAAGTACGATTTTTTCCTAGAATTTTCAACATTTGAAAATATTTTTTAAATTTTTTAAAATTGAGTTTTTTTAGCTTATTTTTTACCATTTTAAAAAAAAATAATTGTTTTCTTTTAAATGCAATTTCAAAAAAGCAGAAAAAAGAATTTTTATTATTGATTTTTGGTGTTTTAAATTGACGTTTTTAATGAAATTCAATATTGTTTTTAATATCCAAATATTTTCACCTTAATTGTGAAAACCTGTTTTAATAAAAAAATTTAACTTCTAAAATTACGCTTTTTCCTAAATTTTCACATTACAAATTTAGAACTCTTAAAAGTACGATTTTTTCTAAATTTCAACATTTTGAAATTATTTGGTTAAATTCCCTAAATTGATTTTCTTAACGGTAAATTTTGCAGATTAGGGAAAAAATAATGTGTTTTCAAATTTTAATGCTATTTCAAAAAGCAGAAAGTGAATGTTTATTAATAAAGTTTTAGGTGTCTAAGAATTACGTTCTTTTTTTAATGAAACCTTCAATATATGTGGTTTTTTATATACCAAATATTTCATTAGTTGTGAAAACCTGTTTTAATAAAAAATTAAAACTTCTAAAATTACGCTTTTTCTTAAATTTTCACATTACAAATTTAGAACTCTTAAAAGTACGATTTTTCCTAAATTTCAACATTTGAAATTATTTGGTAAATCTTAAAATTGAGTTTTTAACGGTATTTTCAGCATTTGAAAAAATAATGTGTTTCATTGAAATGCAATTTTATTCAAAAAGCAGAAAAGAGAATTTATTAATTGTTTTAGGTGTCTTAAATTGACGTTTTTTAATGAAATTTCAATATTTGTTTTTATATACCAAATATTTCATTAGTTGTGAAAACCTGTTTCAATGAAAAATTTAACTTCTAAAATTACGCTTTTTCTTAAATTTTCACATTACAAATTTAGAACTCTTAAAAGTACGATTTTTTCCTAAATTTCAACATTTGAAATTATTTGGTTTAATTCTTAAAATTGGAGTTTTTTAACGGTAATTTTCGCATTTTGAAAAAAATGAATGGTGTTTTTCATTGAATGGCCAATATTCAAAAAAGCCAGAAAAGAGGAAATTATTAATTGTTTTAGGTTGTTCTTAAATTGACGTTTTTTAATGAAATTTCAAATATTTGGTTTTTATATACCACAAATATTTTCATTAGTTGTGAAAAAACCTGTTTCAATAAAAAAAAATTTTAACGTTCTCAAAATTACGCTTATATCTTAAAATTTTTTCACATTAGACAAAATTTAGAACTCTTAAAAGTACGATTTTTTCCAAAATTTCAACATTTGAAATAATTTTGGTAAATCTTAAAATTGAGTTTTTCATGCGTATTATTGGTCTCTAAGAAAAATTCTGTGTTTTTTTTTTTTTGTTTCATTGAAGGTAAAAGAAAAAAATTCAGAAAAAGAAGATTATTTTTGAATTGTTCTCTTAGGTGTCTTAATTGACCGTTTTTTTAAATGAAATTTCAATATTTGTTTTTATACCTAATATTTAGTTTTAGGTTGTGAAAACCTGTTTTAAATAAAAAAAGTTTTAACTTCTAAAATTACGCTTTTCTTCTTAAATTTCACATTACAAATTTATGACTCTAAAGAGCGATTTTTCCTAAATTTCAAACATTGAAATTATTAGGGGAATTTGAAATTGGGTTTAAACCGGTCTTATTTGTTATGGCATTGAAAATTTTTAAACTTGTTTCATTGATGCGAATTTCAACAAACGAAAAAAGAGAATTTATTAAAGTTTTGGGTGTCTAAAATTAAACGTGTTTAAATGAAATTTCAATGTTTGTTTTTATTTACCAAATATATTTCCATTAGTAGTGAAAACCTGTTTCAATAAAAAGAATTAACATTCTAAAATTACGCCTTTATCTTAAAATTCACAAATTACAAATTTAGAACCTCTTTAAAAAGTACGATTTTTTACCAAAATTTCAACCATTTGAAAAATTTATTAGTTTTAAATCTTATAATTGATACGGGTGTAAGATTTTTCTCTCCATTCCAAATATTGCCTATAACGTAAGAAAAATTGAAATTGCATTTCCAAAAGCCAAGAAAAAGGAGAACATTTATTAATTGTTTTATACGTGTCTTAAATTTGACGTTATTTTTTAATAATGAAATTTCATAATAATTTGTTTTTATATACTAAAAATATTTCATTAGTTTGTGAAAACCTGTTTTTGAATAAAAATATTTAACTTCTAAATTACGCCTTTTCTTAAAATTTCAGCAATTAACAAATTAGAACTCTTAAAAGTTACGATTTTTTCCTAAATTTCAAACATTTGAAATTATATTTGGTAAATCTTAAAAATTGAGTTTTTAACGGTATTATTCAGCAATTTGAAAAAAGAATGTGTTCCATGAAATGCCAATTTCCAAAAGGCAGAAAAAGAGGACATTTATCTAAATTGTTTTATAGGTTGGTCCTAAATTGAACGCTTTTTTAATGAAATTGCA
>JABUQX010047543.1:12500-15000 GCA_015478945.1 Trachelipus rathkii | reverse complement strand
GGTAGACGCATAGTCTTCAGATTTCATCTATCTACAAGGCTTTTCCATAAGCTGTCTGAGTCAAAGGTCACAGGTCAAAGCCGGTGTCTTCGTCGGACCACAAATAAGAAAGATCATAGAGTGCAAGAAACTTCCGAAGCTGAATAGGACAGAAAAATCAGCTTGGAATAGCTTTGTTGTAGCGGCTCGTGGCTTCCTTTAAGAATCACGAGGTCGAAAACTATGAAGAGCTTGTTGAGACCTACCCTGGTCAGGAACTACGGCAAAATGGGCTGCAGGATGTCCCTCAAAGTCCATCTTGCTAAATTTAAGAATATGGGGGGGGCGTACTCAGAGGAGAATGGCGAGCGATTTCACTGGGATATTCTGGACTTTGAACGCTGCTACCAAGGATCATATAACGATAACATGTCTGGAGAATATAATTGCGGGTTGATTCGTGAAAACAGTAGCCTACGCGTAATAAGCAAGGGTACCAGAGAAACTCTTCTAATATTTTGGTCTGTTTTACTTAAACTAAGAATAAATAAATGCTACGTTTGCTTTAGATGCCCATTTTTCTACTTTGTATAACCAAGAATGATTATATTCACTAATTTTTATATCGGAATTGGTAAATTTGTAAAATATCATTGTCCTGGTCACAAATTCAAAGTTTCGAGGTAATATTACCCATTTTTCATACCTTCCACGTATAGGAAAATAGGAAACTACAGTTGTTTTCCAAAGACAAAATATGTGTTACATAGTGAATTATTATTTATTATATAAAATTAATTAAATAATTATTAAAATTTTAAATAAATTTTAATAATAATTACTACTATAATTATATCCTCAGTTTAAAGAGAGCAAAGCCTTCTCGTCCATAAGAGAGTCTTAATTTAAAAAAATAATATATTAATCATTTAAAAATATTTATATAAGATGAGTGGTAATTATTTAAAGAAATAAATAAATACTGTAATTATAATTACCTATGAAAAACAAATTCTTTCAAATTTTAAGAGAATTTTATTAACCCATCTTTAAGGGTATCTTCCCATCCTTTCTTCTTCAGTATCTCTTTTTACCTCATTCTTCTCCTTCAGTCGGAGAGAGAACCTTCACTCTCGGTGGCTAATTTGACGTCTTTAGAGAAGGCATTGAGGACCCTTCATTAGCCTTCGGCTGATTGCCTCCAGATTGCCTTTAGAGGGGAAAGAATCGTATTGGTGAAGGTAAATTTAAGAGAAGAATAGAACACCTGTTGAGAGCTCAGGCTTCTCAGTCTTTCGAAGGAAATAAAAAGCGCTCCACCTTTTTTTTCCCCTCTCTACTTTATGCATTATTATAAGTGTTGCTCTTATGATTGGTGAATCTTATATATATATATATATATATATATATATATATATAATATAAGTATATATATTATATATATATATAATATATATATAGTATATGCTCGTTTATATATATATATAGAAGTATTATATATATAATATCTATAAATATATATATTTTTTTTGTCACAACGTATATATAATAATAGTATATATATATATATATATATATATATATATATTTAATATATATATAATATAAATATATAAATATATATATATATATATAATATATATAATATAATAATTAATATAATTATATATATATACTTATATATATTATATATATATATTATATTTATATAATATATATATTTACACGTTTTTTATATATATATATATATTATGAATAATATATATATATTATGATAATAATATATATATATATATATATATATATATATATATAGGGTACCTAAAAAATTTAAATTTTGATGACGAAGTAGTCTTGTTCGTTCGAGAATTTGATGTCATAAAATTGATTTTGATGCTAGACTGAACGAGACGGAGCTGGACGGAGCTAGACGGAGTTAGACGGAACCAAATTAACAGCCGGATTAAATAAATACTTAGGCAAAATCTAAATAATTTTGAATATTCATATATCTCAGCTCAGTGGTAGAGCACTCGCTCAGCAAAGCGAGAGACCCAGGTTTGTAACTGGTCGGGTGGGAGAATGTGAGCTATTCTCTCCTTGGGCTCAGCTTCGTCTTACTCACACGTAAAGTTGAGTACACCCCCACCCTTAAAATAGGGTTCTGCTCGTGAGTGACCCCCCTTTAAATAGGGCTCTGCTCGTGAGTGCCCCCCCTTAAAATAGGGTTCTGCTCGCGAGTGCCATCACTTAAAACAGGGTTCTGCTTGTGAGTGTCCCCTTTAAATAGAGCTCTGCTCATGAGTGCCCCCTTTAAAATAGGGTTCTGTTCATGAGTATCCCCTTAAAATAGGGTTCTGCTCGTGAGTGCCAACTTAAAATATTTTTATGCTCTTGAGTGCTCTCTTTAAAATAGGGTTCTGCTCGTGCGTGCCCTCCCTTAAAATAGGGTTATGCTCGTGAGTATCCCCCCTTAAAATAGGGTTCTGCTCGTGAGTGCCCCCCCCCCTTTAAATAGGGC
>JABUQX010047542.1:12500-33337 GCA_015478945.1 Trachelipus rathkii | reverse complement strand
AAAGAGAGATGAATGGGCTGTGTGTGATGCCACATGTGTATAGTGGTCTAGAGTGTAAATGTAAAGTGTCTATTGGGTACAATGTAGTTCGTATGAATGGTGTATAATATTCATAGTGAAATGGGTGTATTACAGTTAAGTGTGGTGGATCTGAGTGAAAGATGCGATACGAGATGATATACAGCAGAGGTACGTCTCGACTAGAGGACGCGAAGGAGAATCGTGAGATGATTAGAAGAAGCTGATTGGATGTAGAGAGAGAGAGGCTAATAATTGGAAGTACCAATAGGTGCGGGAGGAAGAGTAAGAGCTAACCATCAGAAGTATCAAATAATAGATAAAGAAAAAAATAATAAACAATTAATAAGGTAAACATAAAAATCGTAAGATATAAATAATAATAAAAAATCACAACAATAATCATATTGCTTTAGCAAAAACATAATGTAAAAATAGTAGAGTTAAAAGCCCGTACAAGCGAAGTTAAATACAGGTAAGCGGAGGATATAGTGCGTAAAGGGCAGCTAAAGCAAAAGTTAAGCAGGCATAAAACATGAGTTAAGCAGTAAAACATTGAGTTAAGAGGCAGTAAAGCAGTAAACAACAAGGCAATACTACACCTGGGCTAGGTAACATCCTCTATTGATTACTGATTACTTGCTAAGAGTACGTTTAATCGTTATAAGATAGTGGAGCTATAAGCAGTTAGCAATATATACATCTGATTTAAAGCAGGTACAACAGATTTAAGCAGTAAAAGCATAGTTAGAATCAGATACGCAGTAAAACAAGGCAGACAACCCCACTAGTGGTAGGGTAAACGACCTCTATGATGTTTCTGATTACTGCTTTAAGGGTTTATTGTTACTAAATATGTGAGTTAAAGCAGTAAAACATATGAGGTAAAAAGCAGTAAAACATAGTTAAAGCAGTAAAAACATGAGTTAAAGCAGAAAGATCCGATAAATGACAAAGCATACTAATTCCCTCTTGTGTTAGGTTACACCTTATTGAATTACTGATTTACTACTTTAAGATATTTTAATAATTTAATGTTTTTAATCAGTTTATCTTAATTTTTAGTAAATATAAAATGTTTAATATCAGGCACTGTCGTGGTTTTTTTCTTCCGATCTTTTAGGAAAGATTAATAAATTAAAAGAGTAAATGAAGTATAAAGATTAAGATAAATAATAGTTATAAATAGTATGTGTTTAATACATAGGTCTGTAATTAGTTACAGTTTTAAGAGATTCGCTGAAAAATTGCTCATTTAATCAAAAAATGTTTAACGTAGTGACACTAAAATGAAAATGATTATAAGTTATAGTTATTTTTTGTTTTTTCTTTCATTGTTCGGCGCGGCGGGGTCGCACTGCTGGTGCGGCATCATCCTTGCGGAGGAGGCTGCTGGCCGGCCTGTGGGCAGCTTATGATTCTAGAGGTGAAGCAGAAAGTGATCTGCAAAGAGAATAATCATATAATGGTGGTATCAAGATGACTTACAGGCAAGATGAGTCATCAAAGACGAACCTTCAAAATTAATATCGAGTGTGTGAGTGTAGTGTAAGTGTAATCGTGTGTGCGTGGTGGAGTGTAAGTGTAGATGGGTAGCTGTATAGTGTCATGGCGAGTGTAATGCTTAACAGATGTTATATAAGATATCTAACTCTAGTATGAAGCATTCCTAAGCAGAGTTGTAGTAACCATTCCGGCTCCTACTACGTATATTACTTAGGGTAGCAACACCCATAATTAGGGCATCTAGGGTCAGGGGAGGCTAGAAAAGGCTTGAAATAGTGGCACCAGTTTGGCACTATGCACTCATTGGCCACATTGAATTGGCACTTCAAGATTGGACTTAATCATAGAGGGCTACGTGCACTTTGGATCTCAATTTGGGCCACTCACATTGCACTGTGCACGCTAGGACAACTGCACCGTGGCAACTCATGGAGGCTAATAGAGGCGTACCAATGCAGGGAGCGAAGCTAAGAATTCAGAAGCAGTTCCCCTTAAGATTACTTCTACGGGTGGATGGGAACCACAAGCCATTCAAGTTAGCGTGCTGGTCAAAATTGAAGCCGCATGGTAACTCTGCAAGGGCGTCCGGCGAGACTATTCAAGGTTGTATGGGGCGAGGTAGGCTATGTATAGTGGTGTATCGTAAGGGTGATAGTTGTGACGTCTAGGGTTAGAGGAGTGTATGTTTGAAAGTCGCTGTTTTAGATAGATAGATAGTGAGCGAGACGTGTAGGTGTAGGTGAAGCTGGGTGAGGCTGAGGTGGGATCTATTGATGAGTATTAAGAGCATAATCGAAGTACACTAGGTGAAGGTGGTAGATAGGACTAGGTGGATAGTCCGCGCGGCGTGTACGGCCTAGGTGAATGCTTGTGGGAGGCAGGTTGTAGGGTAGGCTAAGGTAACTAAGCTATCGTGAGGGCGGGGTGTAGGCTAATCTGTGAGAGTGGGTGTAAGCCTGTGTGTAGGCATTTGGAGGCTGGGATGTAGCTATGTGTAGGCTGGGTGTAGGATATGTGGAGGCTGGCTGGTAGGCCTAGGTGTGTTGGTGTGTGGTGTGTGTGTGTGTGTTGTGCGCGCGCGCAGCAGCGTTGTTAGATGTGTTACCGAAATATCTTTCATCAAAAAGGGCCTAGCCCTAAAGGTAGTCCAAAAATTACCAGTGGGCAAAAATTGACGCCATGGGTACAAAAAATAGGGGGGCGCACATAGGGCGCAATACGTACAACGGTTGCTGAGCAACCGTTTGGCGCAACCTTCTTCGAAGGGTTGCAAAAATTGAGGGTGCCGAAAAAAAGGGGTTCGCCAAAAAATTTAGGGTGCCAAAAAATTAAGGGTTCTCAGAAAATTAGGGTATCTCAGGAAACAATTAATTAGAAGAAATAGAGGTTTCAATAAGCAAATAAAAAATAGCTAAACGAAAAAAAGGGTCAAGGACCAAAAAAGGTCAAGGTCAGCTAAAAATTTGGAGCTCAAAAAGAGGTCGCGGTCAGAAAAGGTCAAGGGCAGGAAAAATTGGGTTTATATTTTGACCCTCAAGGTGAGACCTGTCCAATAAGTGGGTAGTAAAAAATTTGGGCATTCATTCTTTCCCTCCAATGCTCGTGCTCAATATCTCTTCCTACTTGATCTAGATATAAGTATACTTAAACTATCTAGCTATATTAGATAGTATATATATATATAATGTAATTATAATATATAGTATAATATATATAATCGATATATATATATAGCGATTGAGTAAAAAAAGGTTATCTATATTATATATATGATAAACTATAAAAGCGGTGATAAGTATAATATTATATATGTATATAGTAAGTATTATTAATATTATTAAGTAAATAATATATTATACTATATTAGTATTATATATTATACTGAGTGTAATCGTATATATGCCTATATATATTAGTATCTATTATAGTATAGTTATACTAAGTATTATATTTACCGTATTTATAGTTATTGCGGGGTGTTTAATCATTATGAATGTATGTATATATTTATGTAAGTATATATATATGATATATATTATTATATATAATGAGTATATGAAGTAAATATAACGATGCTAGGTACTATATATATTATGAGCTAGTACTTATATATATAGTGGGAATATTATATACATAGTAATTAATAGTATAGGTATTTAGGGTTATGGATATATATAGGCGTACTATTATATACTGTAGTATATATTATTTAATATTAATAGTATTATATACTTATATAGATTATGTATATATATATGCAGCAAAAATTGAATTAAATTTTGCATTATAGTATCCTTTGTCATTCGCTAGTCAAAATGCTATTTATTTGTTTATGATAAAATATACAAAAAAAAATGAGTAAGATTTCTACCATACTCTTTTAAAATTTCTTAATATTGTATTACTTCTTGTATTTTTAAACATGGTAGCTTTAAAAGATCCGAATGTGATGAGTATTGTCAAATTGGTTTTAATTAGTTTCCTTGTATTGTGAAATGCATTAATATATATATTGTGGTAATATTTTCGTTAAATTGTCGTGCTTTATATTGAAGTCTGTCACATATTTGGTAAACAAAAGTTTAAAAGTATATAATAAAAGTAGATAAATGTACTCAGCAGATTAAATTGTACTGCAATTATGTCAAAATCCGAGAAAATTTGTAGCTTATTTTTAATCTTTGTGTATCTATATATAAATGTATCGTTAGAAGAGAGAGAGGAGGAGAGGTTTGAGAAATAATGTTAACAGCTGTGTGAGAGAATTTTTAGTATTATTTTGGGTTGTTTTCTTTCCTACTTATGATTTTACTTTACCTATGCACACACTCACACACACATATATACACACATAATAGTATTTAGTTAATCTGATGAGAGATATAATATATGATAGTATATATATATTCTTATTAAATATATAGATATATAATAATAATATATATTATATGTAGTTATATATAGTAAAGTAAATATTTAGTTAATATGTTTAATAATAAATATTATATTTAATCTTATCATTATATATATATACTATAATACTATATTATTATATATATATATTATTTTTATTTATATATATAATATATAGAGTTTTATTATGTTAATTTAATTAAGTATATTGATAAAGTCTAGCAACCGTATATTAAATATTATATAGTTAGATCATTACTTATAGTATAGTATTATAATGATTATATATATTATTTTTCATAATATGCTGAGATATTTTTATAATATATATTATTTGATATATTATAGGATATTGTTACGTTATTAAATATTAATATTATATATTATTATGAATATAATATAAGTTATATATCTGTAGATAAGTATCAGGGTATATGTAAATATTATATATAGATACCTTGCCAGAAAATAATGTTTCATTAGAGTTTTTAAATTAAGATTATGATAACTTGCTTTACTAAATATATATAATATATAATATATTAATTATATATATAATATATATGAGAATATATATAGCATACTTAGTATTATTAATAGTATATAGATAAATATAGTATTAGTTATATTATAGTGTGATAGTTGGGTATATGTATACGTAGGATAGGTGTTATTATAGATATATATATAATATCTGTTAATCCGACCGGCGCATGGTGCTAAAATCTAATTTTGCTGTGCGTTGCGGGATGCGACAAAAATTTCTAGGTCACTGTGCGTATTTAAAGCACTGTGCATTGGAAACATTAGAGAATGCGGTCGAACATATATATTTGGTGTGAGTTGGGAAAATTCTGGACTGGCGCCAACACCTAATATATATATATATCTTATATATAGATATATATATTATTATAGTATATATTATATTATATATATATTATTATTATACTATATAATATAGTATTATATATTATATCTATGTAGTATATATTATGTGATATATTTATAATTTTATAAGATATATAGATAGAATATATATCATAATTATTATTATGCTATGTAAATAGTTGACGATTTCGGAACTTACAAATAGAGTCGTTAGTTTTTTTTCTGAAAATCGGTTTTTTTCTTCAGTATCTTTCTGGTCCCATGACATAAGAGCAGGTAAAAACGGCGTAGCCCAATCTCCCATATAGTATAGTCAAATATTCGTTTACTGGGAATTTTTATGTTTATATCGTTTTGAGACCACTTAAAGTTTTGCAAGGGTTACGTTAGGCAAAGTTGTTTCAATTATTACCACAGAAAATTTTGTCTAGTGTAACATAACTTTAATATAGATCTGTACTGGATTTTTCGAAAGAGTGGAAGAAGTAATTACAGTAAAACCGAGAAACGTTGCGTAGACAATATACTTCGTAATTGGTAGCAGAATTTTTTTATTGAAGCAACAGTTGTACGAGTTTTTTCATACATTATTCAAAGACTATGCGATTTAGAGTTAAAGGGAAATATTGATGTTGTGTTAGATTCCGTTATATCCGTATAATATCATATACTATACGTGTATATGAGTTATTTGCTGACTATATATTTAATATATTTTAGGTGTATTATTATTATATTATTAGATTATGTCTGTAGAGGATTGTTTTATATATAGTAGAATGTTGAGGTGTGGGTATTTGTAATATATTATATATGATAGAGTATTCTGATAGAGTACTCGTAATTAGGTTTATGAGTATATTCTGGAATAAGAATAGATAAAAAAATTATTGTAATAAAGAGTTTCAAAAAGTATTATTATATTTATCCGAAATTCAAATATATTAGTACTAGGGTATCATTAGTAGTCTGTCGAAGTTGCAATGTATACTACTTATGATATATATATTAATAGATACATAATATAATGCGTGGCCCAGCTTCCAAGTCAAGGGGGGGGCAGTTAAAATTTAGAGTTTATATAGTAAAATAATTAAGTATATTATAAAATGGAAAGTGTAATATTAGAGGTGCATATCTTATATTATTCGTCTGAGACTTAATAACTTTATTATTTATTTTAATATTAGATTGCTATATTATGATTTAGCGATGTTATATTGTTTGATAAAGTTCTAAGGATTATTATTTTTGATACTTACCTTTAATTTTTTCTTCATAAAACTAAACATTTGTTGTACATATACACTTATAGGCAGACTTAAAAAAAGAGAGTATTTATTAAAACAATAGAATATAAAATAGCAGATATCTGCAGTGATGGGTCGGGCCGTTTACATTCGCATGAGAACATTGCAAAATTGATATAAGTAAAAGAATGAAGGGTCGTCATTATAGCGAGGTATTGTCATTATGTTGCTCAACATACTACGTTGAGCAAATAACACGAGTAAATCATTATTTTCCCTTATTCGTAACTGTTTATAAAAATGTGCAGCTGAAACATATACGATATTTTCATGCAGATTCCTGAAGATAATTTTAGAATTCGTTTTATCACTAATAATATTTTAGAGTACTAGCTTCCAAAGTTAATGGTATACATACTCCAAATATTCTGTATGTTGTAACGAAAGATATTTTCCTTATTATTGAAACTTGACTATGAAATTTAATTATTTTAGTCAATTTTTACAGAGTATGATGTCACGAGTAAAAACATGTATGTATATGGTCATCCCTTTACACATAAAAATATAGATCTTTACCATTAATTTTTCCTTGAATTTAGTGCCACACTTGGATAGCTTTTCGATAACTACTTTTCTTTAGTGTTCTGAAGTGGGGCATTCTCTTTTCAGAAAACTACGCGTAATCGCGACTGCATCATTACTCTCAATCCCATCCTCGCCCTGAAACGTTTCTACCATATTGCTGTATAAGTTTTGGTGGAATTTTCACCTAATTTCATCGCTTACTGCCCGAGATTTGTGAAACAATTTCAGATGAGAATGTGAAGAAATGTATCTTGGTTGGGAGTGACCTTCTAGCATGCGAATTTGCTTTGTAGATAACTAACAATCTCTCTAACACTATAAGCGATCGCTAATAAACCCTCCGGTTGTGTTCCAAGGATCTCCTGAATAACGGGTCTTTGAAGGAATTCCATGCAATAGTTGCATCATGGCTTTAATTGTCTGTGCAAAAGCGGGCAGTGTTGAGTTGTCGATCTGCGCTTCGACATAAACGCCCTCTCTCACTTGACCGTTCCTCTAATGTGTCCACGATAAACTTCAGTCACATAAAAATATTATGTAATCCATCTCGTCGCTTTATTCCATTGATTCATATTCTTGCATAATCCAAGGTGTTATATATTGGAATTCGGTGGTAAAGGATTTAACTCGCTTAGATGCTTACAAGAGCGTTTTAACTCTATTACATCTCTTGGCGGGGATTTAACTGTAGTCTCTTTTCTCTCCGATGTTTTTCGTAACTAATGGTGCTTAGAGAGGCGTACGCTGTTCCCATAATACACAAAAAACACAGTTTGGTCGGATCCTTCCTGTTAGACCAAGAAGAGAGCCAGACAACAGTATTTTTTTTTTTTTGTTATACTTCAGATCACTACAGATAAAGTTCGATGTTGGCTTGGTCG
This sequence comes from Trachelipus rathkii, assembly GCA_015478945.1. NCBI lineage: Eukaryota > Metazoa > Arthropoda > Malacostraca > Isopoda > Trachelipodidae > Trachelipus > Trachelipus rathkii. Next base: position 25,290 of record JABUQX010047542.1, on the reverse strand, counting down.
ATATAAATTTAATTACCTCTTCAAAATATTCTGGTAGGACATAATTCATATGTGTGTCACTTCTATTCCAACAGTCTATGCGACGATCCGGAATTGGGAGGGAGACTTTGTTGAGTTAGCCATAAGATCGGCTTAGGCTAGTTTCTTTTTGAACGTCTATTGAATAAGCAGGGTCACTCCCATCTAATATACGGAAGACGAAAGCTCACGCACAATCCATTATACATCCGGAACATACATTTTATTAAGTACTTCTTTGGTAAAATTCTTCACTCGTTAATATTCCTGTTTCTATTTCTATATTTACTAATATTAACCTTTGATCTAACAAATTACACTCTGCAGGCGTGGAACCTAAGATTTCCAGCCGTTGGCTGGTGTTGACAATTACAAGGTGCCTGTACTAAACTCATTATGTTCCGGTGCGGTAATCATGAGTGTGGCTGTTGCATTGTGGTTCGTCTGGATATATTAGCATACCTGCAGCACTGCCGATGCCTCCGAGATTAGTAGTCTAAACAAATCTTATTGTAGTCATGAAACTCTTCCAAGGAAGCTGGTGCCTATAGGCGAATCGTTAGGTTGCATCATTATGGGGTGACTGAGTCCCTGTGTCTGAGTTATTTCTCGGAAGGTTCAATGTTTGCTTTAGTTTTTTGAATTGAGCCACATACATTGTTGTTAGTGGTCCAAATAGATCCTGTATATGATTCCTTGCTCCATCAATACATTGGAAATCGCAAAGGTGCAAATGCGCCTTTTCACCTTTTAACCACTGGCTACAGAAAAAAATTATAGCGATTTATGTGGGGGCCCCGGTTTCGGCTCTGGGACCATCGCACACTTCAAAATAATGTTATTAAGTTCGTTTTTAAACAATGCGATAATGGAGGGAGTTGTCTGGTTACGACATATCTCGATGAGTGATAGAGCGCGATAGTAACGCTGCGAGATGGATATATCAGAGTTGCACTAGCAGTAAAATGACTAGTTTCGGATTTTATACATAGCGGCATAGTGTCGCTATATCGGTAGACTAAGAGAGGGTGCTAGACACTTATAAGAATCGCAACGTGGATCGGATAACAAAAATATCAAGTAATCAGAAGTCAGCTATTATTCGGAGAGATGGGAGGATAGAGGCAGAATACGGTGCGCTGCTAATATATATATTATTTATATATATATATAATAAGACTATATATAATCTAGATATATATAAGTATATATATATTATATATATATATATATACTATATGTATACTTAAGTATATAACTTATATATAATATAGTATATATATTGATCTATATAATTATATATATATATATATACATATTTATCGTATTAAAAAGACGTGAACAAACACAGAACAACCTTTACAGCTGGAAAAACACAACTCGTAACTTGCGACATACTACTATCCTCAAGCGAGAACATTAATATTTGTTCAGAGTTTTCGTGTAAGGCAATGAACTCATACTAGACAATGTTGTGCTGATACTCATTTTCGACTACATCATACGATACAGGACACTAAACCTACATAGATGCTGACTATTCCCGTTTGAGTTCCAAATATCCATGGACACAGTGTAACATAATTCGGTCAAGCCAAATTCTGTGTACACTCATCATAACCAGTCGTTTAACCTTTCGTCTTCCATAGACTTCGCAGCAAGTCTTTTTATCCTAAGATAACTTGAAAGAGGCTTCTAATGTCTGTACTGGTTGCAATGCTGGCGAGTAATGTATTCCATCAAAGGCCTTTCGTCAGCGGAAAGGAGGGTTCATCTTCCTTAAGACTTGGGAGACAACAGATCTTTTAGTTCTCACTACTCAGTTTTTTCTTGTCCTTCCAAATTTTTTCCAAAGTTCTAGCTTCTTCTATGCCTTCTATGTGGTAAAAACTATAAAATTAAGCTGTCTTTCCTTTAACTCATCGATGTTTTGAGTAGCATGTGGATAGGATGTAGATATGTCAATGTATGTCAATGCATAAGCATTTGTATTTTCAGTAGGAAACAGTAATTCCAAACCGAATGAGTATAAATTCTGTATACGGGTTATTAAGGGATCTCTCCAGAACTCCGTAGGAGTTTGTTGCTAGGTGTGCTGCCAGCTGTTGGTGCGCGTCCTCTGCTTACCAAAATCGGTATATTCAGATCAAGTCCAAGTTGCTCGGCATTTGATACATTAAGAACACTAATCGGTGATTTTTTCTCACCTTCCGATGTCCACACATTCCATCAATATGTTAATTCTGCGGAGGTTTGAACAGATATCTCAATGGTCTGGATTGAGAAGAGGCATTACAACTTGCTCTAACATCGCAGGTACTTCGCGGATCATATCATAGCCATGATAATGACGACGTACATTGCCGCTGAATGCAATGAACAGCGCCTTTCTGTGGCGTATTCCTTCAATGGAAAGATTCTAATGCTTGCATATTATACTAAAAAGGCTCCTATAAACATCTGACTGGTGTTGTCAGACATCGGGTTGCGCAGCTTGGATGTTTGGCATTATATTTCTTCTCAAGGCGACTCTCGAAAAGCGTAATAATGTCTATATAGTTCCCACATATTGCGATTTCTGGTATTGTGTTACATAGATTTACTAGAATTTTGTTGGGTGAAGAGCAATGAGACAAATGGTGCCCCCTTTTTTATAAGGCTTTCCCGATATGTCTTGGGCGCCTCTCGTGCAGACATCGCTAGAACAGGCATCGACACCCAAGCACTCATTCTTGGGATCCCAGTCTTCGTCGTGACAAAAACGTCATATTTTTCCCATGTGTTTTGGGTTCAACGCTTTAGTTCTACATGAAGCAATAAATTCCTATTTTGATCTCAATCGACTCTTTTGTCGAAATACGCAATACCTATGGTATAATATGATTCTTCCAGAAATATAGCGTTTCATCTGCTATAAGTTATCGCGCACACTTCTTAACTATCAACGATTGCTTCCTCATATAGAGTACCGACAGATAGAGAATGATCTCATTCTCAATCTAACTACTTGGTATGTGTGCAATTTTTCTTCACTTTTCAAAAGTGGTTTGTTCAATGATGATTACAGCGGAGTGCTTATTGCGTAACGGCACATATTTGGCGGGCACTCCTCATCATAGATGCTTGACCCGAAGCGGTAGATCGTGGGCGAAAGCAAATATCATGCATGAAATTATAAGGGGAATATTTTTATGTTTTCTCATATGATTTTCTAAAATGATGTTGTTAATATGGATGTCTACCGCACGTCCTGGTAGGGAACCGAATCTTGCAGACTTCACAGATTCTCTAATGTCCATATCACTGTGTATTTAATATTTGTCTACATCATAACATCTTTATATTTAGTGAAAGTGCTTATTATTAAAGAGCCTAGGACCTTCTGAAACGCGAACTTTAATTCTGGTGAAATAAAATTACTAAAAACTTGCAAAATGCTCCTTAGTGCGCCTGGAGTATGTCAGCCAAAGGGAATAATGTCCCAAACCATTCATAATTGAATTTCCTCTTTAGGTGGGTAGCAATCTTCCAAAAAATTATAAGTCTTAGGTGGAATCCAACACTCTTCAGAACTGTGTTTTTTCTCAGTCGAATCATAGATGAATGTCCAGACGTTATCGTACTCAATGGTCATAATTCGTGACTGGTCCATCTAATGCATGCTACTCCGAAAGTCTGGCACCTATATCTGGATCTCGTCGAGGTGCTGGCTGGTGTGGGTTTTTTCATCATGCGAAATAGCGAAGTAAGGAGGGATTGCTCTGTTGAGTCTTGTTGCTGATGTTAGTCTTCTTGTTTTCACTACGTCTACCATTGTGCATTTTTATGTCTTCCATTTTCAATTTACTGAAACAATATATACTATTATATATATAGTATTATATAAATATATATATACTATATATTATAATTATTAATAACTTATTATTATATAGTATGATTTATATAATATATATATATATATATATATATATATATATATATAATATATAATTAGTTAAACTACGTAAATATTTTAAAAAATACTCATAGGCTAATATGTTACTAACATTCAAAGATGTTAATAGAAAAATTTAAAATATAGAATTATTTGAAAACCACTAATTTCTTCTGTGTTGTTCTATAAAATAGTTTTATAAAAATGAAACTCACCCATATGGAGCGAGCTAAATCATGTCTTACTTAAAATCATTAAAAGGAGTAAATCAAAAAATTTTAATATTATATTTAAGGCAGACACGTACGTCAAAGTGAGTCTCCTAATATCAATGAATCTGAGAAATTGAACATAACATTCATGAGGTCGGTGTGAGTGGATGATATTTCCATTGCTATCTTTGAACCTTAAACCCGTTAATATACAAATGAGACTTCCCTAATGAACACAAAATCTAGAATTTATATATACTCATATCAACCTTAAAAAAAAATCAGAAGAAAAAACAGTTTTCGTCTAGAAATTAAAGAGCAATGATAAAATGATGAGAAAGACCTGTATCGTCAGAGCAAAGTGAGAAAATGACGATGCACTTAAAACTGCATCGCCGCTAATGATACCGTAATATCATATAACTATCCTATATTATAAAATATATATATATATATATATATACTATCTTTGTAGAAAAAAATACTAAATATTTTAAATCTGTAAATTGTATTGCATAGAATAGTTAATGAGTTATATATAAATATATATATATAATATTTAATATTAATTTAATTATATATATTTCAATATAATAATTATAGATCATAATATAGTATAGGTATAGTTATCGGTAACGTCTTAACAGCCTCGGATACTGAACGTTGATAAAAAAATTTGCACGTACGACTCTATATAGAGTAATACACTTCTAGAGGGTGCATGCTGCCCCGCCTGCCCCCCTGGAGACGCCCACATGGTAGTATAATATATATATATATATATATATATTAATATATAATATATACATATATATAATTGATATTATTATTATTATATAAGTAGTAGGAGGTCATATCGGAGAAAAAAACCGGTGAGTATAGACCTGACAATTTTGGCACCTGAACTTATTTCCTAAGTATTGCCATGGGCTTGACTTTCGCAACACACATTTTTGAGAACCATATATTTTGAGAACTCGATTTTTTCTTTAAAAGTTTTTGTTGAGAGTGGGTTGGTCGAGAACCGGATTTTTGAGAACCGCACCAGGGCAAGAGAACCCTAATTTTTTGAGAACGCCAATTTTTTGAGAACCCTATTGTTTGAGAGACCCTGGTTTCTGAGAACCCGGATTATTTGAGAACGCAATTTTTTGAGAACCCATCATTTTTGAGAAACCCATTTTTGCAACGCTCGAAAAAGGTTGCGTCCAACGGTTGCTTCAGCACGCGTTGTACTATTTGCCCCCTATTTACCCCCCAAATTTTTTCGTCCATTGGGTCAATCTTTGGCCTACGGTAATCTTTTTGATCTTCATTTAGGGGCTAGCCGCTATTTTGTTGTCTTTACCTTGTTTGACCATGATATTCGGCCTTGACCTTGGCGGATATCCCAGGGTTCATTTTTTCCACGGTTAATTTTTGCCACTACCTGTTAGGGCTGTAATCACGTTTTTATGGTTTTACCTTTTATTCACGATATTTAGCTGTACCTTGCCTAATGGGCTTTTGCATCACGCCAAGTTCTTTTCACTCTGGCCAAGCTCGTAATTTTTCGTCCTAACTTGAACTATGTATGGATGCTACCTAACTGTGACAGTAACCCACACATCACTTGTACACGCACACGCACCAATATCAACAACACCTTAGTAAACACGACTCATAATGACATTATTACACACATTCACATTATGTAACGTTACATTATCACTTACACAACCACAGACTACAAGACACACAACCACATCACGACACAACACACCTTACACTTAAAATTCACACGCCATGATGCCACATTCATCGGATTAGACACTAAATGGTACTTGATGTTGTTCTACTGTGTATTAAGATTGAACATCATCAACATTTGTTACCCTTGAGAATGGAAACACTTACATTTACAGCTGTTTACACACGTACAAACACCTGCAATCTTTGGTCGTCCATGTCCAATTTGACCCGGAAATTTTTGTCCTTTCTTTAGGACTTACCCTTTTTTGTATGTCTTAGACCTTGTTTGACCATGATATTTCGCTTGACCTTGCAATACCATGGTCAGATTTTGGACACGTACTGATGGCCTTTGCGGCCGTAGCTCGTGGGACAGCGCCCTCGAGTTCGTCGCCCCGGCTGTCTTCTGCGTGAGGTGCTCCAGCGTGAGTGCTAATGATGCTATCAGTGATGCAATGAGTGCCATAGTGAGTGCGCACATAGTGCCACGACTGAGTCGGCGTCGACTTTTTTCAAAGCCTTTTACTAGTGCTCCCCTCGAGCCGCTGAATAGGCCTTAATTGGGTGTCTACCCCTAGGCGTATAAGGTAGATGAGGATTTCGATTGGTGTTATTATAAGTTGCAGGATGCTTCTACTATGAGTTAGTCTTTTTCTATCATTTCATCCCGCTATATATATATATTAGGTATTGTATAACACATTCATATGACACTTATACACACTATGACAATTAATTAAACATATACACTTACACACTCACACCCACACACAATACACTTACACTCAGCACTCACACACTCGATATTTGATGGTCTCAACGTTTGATGCCTCAACGGTTGATGCCGTCACTTTGATGCCCCCGATAAATGCTCAGCATTGATCGTCAAGAACTTTGAAGGTTAACTTGTGATGTAGTCATCTTTTGATGCCATCTATATTGATGATTCATTGTGTATGAAATCACATTTGGATGGCTTCATCTACTACACATGCAGAGAAGCAGAGTCATATTAGTGTTCCTAGTTCATATTGAACATCCAGGCCCGTCATGCGCCTCCGGGCAAAGACAACCAGCCCCGCAGCCGCAACGTGGCGATCCCCGTGTCCCCGCGCCTCCGCGGTTTCCCGACCGCAGCGTTCCGCTCCGCCGTTGCGCCCGAAGCGCATATTTTCCCGCGTTTCCGCCGCCGCGTGCGCCCGCAGGCGAATATCCGGTGTTCCGCCCGCGCGCGTGCGCCCGTGCAGCGCAATAGTCCGCGTCCCCGCCGCCCGCGTGCGGCCCGCAGGCGAATATTCTCGCGTGGAATGACAAATATAGTAGACTATAAGTCATTCATGTTTTATTTAACTTAAACATGTCAAGCGAATTCTTTTGCAATATACAGGTCATTCATTTTTATTTCATGACTTAAACATTTTTAATTAAACATTTTAGCGAAACTAAAACTGTAACTCATTACCGATGTATTATTACACATATATTTATTAACATTATTTTTTACTCTACTTATTAATTGTTATAAAATTTTTAATAAATTATTAAGAAGAAAAAAATCGCAGAGCATTTTTTATATAGATCATTTTATTTTATACAAATGTACGAATTTTATTAAAACATTAACATTACATACCTTTAAAGCAGTAAATCAGTAAAGTTCAATAGAGGTGTGACCTACACCAAGGGGATTAGTAAATTTCTTTTGTTTGGCATTACTGCTTTAACTCATGTTTACTGCTTCTAACTCATGTTTTAGTGCTTTAACTCATATATTATTAACGATTACAGTACCTTAAAGCATAGTATCAGTAAATCAATAGGGGTGTGACATAGCAACATAGGGCTTAGTATGCTTTGTTTTACTGTTTACTGCTTTAACTCATGTGTTACTGCTTTAGTCATATATTACTGCTTTAACTACATATATTTTATTAACATTACTTCGCTGAAGCAGTTGTCATAAATAATAGAGGTTGTTGACCTAACACTTAAGGGGGATTAGTACTTTTGTTTTACTGTAGAGCTGCTTTAACTTTCTGCTTTTACTGCTTTAACTTTCGGCTTTACTGCTTTAACTTCTGCTTTACTGTTTTAACTTTCTGCTTTACTTGTTTTTACGTCATTATTGCAGATTTCGATTATATATTTTCATTTTGATTTTTAATACTTTTTGAATATTGATTGTTTATTTTATTATTATTATTGATGTATTTTTATATATTGTCTATATTTATTATTTTATTTATTAGTTTTTAGTTATTTTATTATATGTTTTTTTTTATTTTTTATATTGATATGTTTAGTGTTATTTTGACTTCATGCTAGGATTTTATTATGGTTTAGAACAACAATCCCATGACACTTATACACAGCATTCCATATGACGAACTTATACACACCTTCACGTTGTCCCCAAACTTCTTACCCATCAGACACTCTACATTTATCCCTATATACATCACCCCTTTCCACACTATCACAAACACACACAACGACACACACACACACACTTACACTTTTATGTTACACCAGTTCACTATGAACACTTATACAGCACATATTCACTATACACTACAATTTAGCCATGAGCCACTTACATTTACATCTTTATACACACCATGACTACACAGCTAACACCCACACTCCACACAGACTTTAACCTTACACCCAGAATTTATCTTTACAATGTCACCTACACAGTATTTACTTACACACGCGATTTCTTACTAAGCATCTCAACACAGAGATTTACATTATATGTCGGACATGACGGGCAGGATTTGACTTACACATTAGTAACGTATGAATTTTATGATGTAAACACCTTTTATGTTTTAATTAACACGTACATTTATATTATCGAGAAATTATAACTAAGAGATTATTATTCAAAGTTTATTAAGAATCTCTTATTATATAGATGCAATCAGTTATTCTTGTGACAACGAATTATATTAGACTGGCTTGAATACTTTTTGTTTATAAAATTTTAATAACTATCAAGTTTTAAAATAACTTTTACTAAAATTCTATGAAATTTTATTAAAAACGTATATTTGTACGTACCTTAAAGCAATAAGACAGTATAAGGTCAGCCCTAGCACCCCTTTACACCAGCTATGCTGCGTTATGTTCTATTGACTTACTGCTAAAAAATTTATTTTTTAAAATCTTTTTAAATTCTTATTTAAAAATAACATTTCACTTACGATTTTATATTATGGGCATCTTGCGAGTGGATAAATATTTTCTAAAGTTTTTAAAAAAATTTCGATTTCTTTATTATTATTTATATTATTTCTCTATACTTGGCAATCCATCACGAAGAAAACACATACAACGCATCATATACAGAAGCTAAAAAGCAACTGTACTCTCTCTCTTAAAATGTGTTGAAATATACTACTCAGCCTAAAATTTAGGATAATTCCTTTTTGTATCCCCGGGCGATTTAGGCAATTCCAGGTCAAAAATATATTTCAAACTGACCTTTTTCTGTAAAATGTGGTGCATAATACGTTAGGTAAATTTAGTCTTGAAATTTAGGAGTAAGCCTTTTTGTAATCCGTGGCGATTTAAGCCTAATCCAGTCACAAAGGAACTCCTGTATAGATCAAGAATCGAGAAATCAACTGTTTATTAATTATAGTATAAATATATTTCAACACTGAAATGCTGCTGGATCGGTAAGATACTTTAATCAGGTAAGAAGGAAAAGTTTACCTTTCTTGTGATTGCCCGGAGTAGATTCTTAATCCTCTATAGACCTCGTATTGATTGGTCTGAGAATTATTTTAAATCGCTTTATTTTGGTTTTACGTATGTACAAACATGTTTTTTCATATCCCTGCATACCTGGTGGGGTCGTTATTTATTTAAACTCTTTAAAATTACCTTCTAAATATTTATGTAAGAAAGTAAAAATAAGGAGAAAAATTATATCTACTAGACTATTTCAAATTTTAGATAAACATTATCTAATCATCTTTTTAATTTAAAGTATCCTTTCAAAATTCTTAACTATTTATATTATATATTATATATATGGATTTGTTTACAAATGTGTGATGTCAATATATAATGCCTGACTTAAATTGTTACCACCTATTTATACAACGTTCACATTAAATGTATAATACCAGGAATATTATATATATAACACTTCACTTACATTTACACATGATTTTTATGACATTTTGTATATGTTAAAATCTTCTAGCTATCTTTGGCACTTAATGCCAATCATGTTATATCAATTTCGAGATAATTTTTCGGTATCTCAGTTAATACTTTCAGTTTAACACATACGTAAAAAATTTCTCGCAGATATCATTATATTTACATTCTGGATGGCCCTGCATAAATTCTTTCCTGCCTTGGTGTTCTAAGTAGATAAATGATTCTGTACGTTTATAGAACTTAGGAAGCGATCGATATGTACGTAGTGATCATCAATCAGGGTTTTCTTAAAATTGCGTAGTATTCTTTGTAATACAGGTAATTGAAGTTCGTTACGTATTCGATAACAATATGTCTCTTCATTCTGTATATACTCATTCGCCTTACTACCTCTAACATATATTTCATATGCGCTAGGTCTGAAATGTAGAATCCAAATGTATGTAGGTTCAAGTACTGCTGTTTTAATTACTCTTCTCTCTCATAATTCAACTTCCAAACTGATTACCGTTTCTGATGTTCTATAAAGAGTGCTAGCAGTAAGTTGCTTATGATTGGTTTCTTGCGCACAGGCTAATAATGTTTCGGTGCGCAGTTTAAAGCTGAGCTTGGTTTAAAGTAATTCTGTAAGCCACTCTCAGTTGTGAGTTACAATATAAAAGTAATTCATCTGGACTTCACGAAAATAACGGCTTGGATTATAAACAGGCGGTGATTGGGTACACACTTGAAAATTCAAAGTCCCAATTCGGTTTTCTTTTATTAAGAATGCAAACCTACTTCCGGGGACCTGATTTCCCACTGGATACATGTTCTTGATTGAGGGGTATACTGTGTAAGGTATTCATGAATATATCCCCCTAGTGAAATAGAACATTATTATCAAAACAAGATACTTGTTGCAGCCGCTTAATGAGCAAATAGAGTATGATTTTAATGATTGTGGGACTCTAAATACACGCTGCCCCAGTATAATTTTCAACCTGCCATCAGAGATAGAGGTTCAATGATATTAGAAAATATGACATGTTTTATACAATACTGGCGCGTAAATCATAAAACAGCGATACAAAATCTCTCTGACCAATCAAGTACAGTCGATATAGAGAATAAGGCATCGACTGGCGGCCTCACAAGAAAGGTAAGACATCCTTGCTTACCGCTGATCTAAAGGAACTCTTATCGATCCACATATGTTTAGTTGAAATAATTATTTATAAAATATAAAACGTAATGGAACTTCTCCGGGATTTACGTTGTCTAACTATGCTGTCTGGAATTACCTTTTGACCGTGGTATGTAGCTTAATCGCCACACGGTGATATCATAAGTGCCTTGATCCTACTGAATTTACTAAGACTAATTTAGCCAACCGTAGTCTATTGCAGCCAATGTTCAGAACAACGGTCAGTGGAAATATTTGTTGACACTGGATATTAGGTCTAAACTGCCCGGGGATACAAAAAAGGATTATCCGTAGCTGATTTTAGACATAGAATAGTTATTTCAACACATTTAATCAAGAGAGAGAGTCAGTGTTCGTATGTCTGTTAAGCTGAATGATGTACGGGTTTGTTGTGGTTTAGTCTCGGATGGATTGCCCTAAGTGTACATAGATAATTAATAATAATAGAAAATCCGAATTATGTAACAAAACTTTGACATTTTTTGGGGGTCCTTCTTCTACTAATAAATTGTAGATGCAAGAATTTGTTATTTTTAAAATAAGATTAAAAAGAGTTTAAAAAGAGTAAAGTAAAGCACTAAGTCAATAGAACATAACGCGGACTACCGCTTTGTGGTATCGAGGGGTGCTAGGCTGACCTACTGTATTTATTGCTTTAAGGTACGAAAAATATATGTTTTTAATAAGATTTCATAAAATTTTAGTAAGTTATTTAAAACTTGATAGTTATAAAGATTTTAACAAAAAGTATACATTAAATGAATAAATCTTGTCAATATAGATAATGACTTTGATTTATTTATAGAAGTTTTAAGAAACTTTGAATAATTTAAGTTATATTTGAATGAGTATATAAATGTACGTGTTAATTAAAACATAAAATGTTTTTAAATAATTATACGTTTATATTGTGTAAGTAAATCTGTCGTTGTAGAGTCAATTGTGTGTGAGTGTAAGTAATCTGCGTGTGTAAGTATCTGTGTTTGAGTGTAAGTAAATCTGCGTGTGAAGGTGAAGCTGTGTGTGAAGTGTGTTTTGAGCTTTTTCAGCGTGATGGTGGGTGGTGTGTGTGTATAATTTCTAAATTTAAATGTTTTGATAGCTGTCTCGCCTTGATTAGTGGGTGTAGTGTTTAAAAGAACAGGTGTATGATTAATCTTGTAAGTGGTGTGCCACTATGGGATACATTAACTGTGTTGTATTCTTTTTTAGCTTAAATTGCTTGTTCAGAGGAACTACATAAGTGTATGCGATCAAACGTGAAACATATAATTGATTATTATTTAAAAATACAAATTAGTTTTTACGATGTCCCTAACTTACCTTGAGATGAACAGCATCAACTAAATACGAAATCGCACACATCTGTAGCGCGTTAATGCTTAGGTGATTGAGATATTTCAATTGGTAATCTGAAGTTGTGGAAATTCTTGTGACCTCTTTAATTATGTACACTAAATTATTTAAGAATACAAGTGAAAGTGGCATTTGAAAGTAAATAAAAATATCTTCAGTGATAATTAAGAA